>MU952284.1:0-15099 GCA_036418165.1 Cooperia oncophora | reverse complement strand
GACGGACTGATTTTGAGGTGTATGACGGATGCTTGGCGTGGCGAGATAATCAGTGAGCGTACCTTCTCTGCTTGTCCAGTTCGTTCTAGGTACCCACCTGGTGACGGTGACGTCGTGCGCATTTGACTATGAATCGCTCACTTAGGCTGGGTTGAAATAGTCTAGGGTCACAGAGCGCGATGTGCAAAAGAAGGTGGCGGCTTCTTCTGCAAGGGCCAAGCAACACTGCCCTGCGCAACGATTGAACCTCTCCAATCACTAGAAATCAATTCGCGTGATTACTAGCGTTGACGATTCATGAATGTTGTTGCCAGGGAACAGCATCGTGATGTGTGAAATGGTGCTGTCAGTAGACCCCCCTCCCTCGAAGGACGGTCTCGGTACTACGTGATATAGCGCACGTGGAACAGGAAAAATCACGCGAAAAGTCAACAACCGGGGAAAATTTTCCCCAACGCAGCAAATTTCTCTCAAAGGCACATACGACCTCCCCCCCCCCCTCCCAACGACCAAATACGACCTCCCCTCCCCAGCGAAGAGTACGACCACCCCATATGTGTTTCACACAACGATGCTGTACCCTGGTTGTTGTTTAACAAGACAGAATAAAAACAGTTACCGTTTAGAACTAGTTTAGTAGCAGTCATTCTTGACTCCTTTCCAGTTACATTTTGAAGCGCTTTCAAGTGTTTGTCGGAGACCCCCTCCCTCTTCACCGCCGCAGTCGAGGCGATACACTGTTGAGGTTTACATCGAAGGCTTATTCCAACTTTGGACGAAAAACCTCTAGATGGTGAAAGTGATGGTGCCCAGCGAACTCTGTACAGGCCCACTGACTTGTGAGATCTGTAAACGTAGTACTGGGATTTCGCATGGCATTCACTCGATAGGGTCATTTTATAGCCACTCGCAAGCTTGACGGCAAGACTGTCACACTCGTCTTGCCAAAGTAAGACCAGTTAGCTGGCATGAAATAGCACATGGAACTAGCCAAAGTGCGGAATGCTCCTCCCTCCCCTCCCCCCCAAGCTGTACAGGGCCGACTAATCGAAACGAGAACGAAAATTAACATTGCTTGATATCTCTATTAATTGTCAGTGTTGGCTACAAAATACTGACAACTTTCATTACAAATTCCATGTGAAATCAGATAATCTGTGTATACATAGAATAGTCCCCAAAATTCCATGTAAAGCTAAGACGACAGCCAGAAGTCCTACAATTCTGCAACATAAGGGTTCACTGGCGATGCTCAAGAGGATCTTAATCGACGTGGAAGCATTTCATCGTTTATCCTTTCGACCAGTATCGACCTCGAGTAAAATTCTAACCACACTAGTCATTGATCTTAATGTGTTCAGAGGGGGAGAATGTTACACTTGAGGGAGCTAATATTTGCTCATAATTTGAAGGGTCACTTACAAGTGCGGGCGCATGGACAGGCGCATTGGCTTGAGACCAGATCGTTGTGATGATTGTCTGCGGAGAGGCGATCGCGGGATTGACTTTCTATCTGAGACATGGAAAATGCCTTAAGGAGAAAAAATGCCTTGGCTAATTAATTGTCATACCAGATGGGGACTGTATCCGAATGTTTTAGTGGTTTTTTAGTAATAAATGCCCTTGACGTAGTTGGTACAATAGATAGGGGGGAGGAGATATATAGCGCACAAGAAACAGGAAAAGCTGGCAATTGGAAATCGGACTGGAAAAATTTCACAATCGAAAGTCGGATTGGTAGACCCCCACCCCACCTGGACATGATTGCTGAACCCTGTCCACGCCACCACAATTCACACTTGACACTTGGGTAACTGCTATGCACCATATGGTACTGTGTATTACTTACTCGAGTATCGAGGGGATCTCCAATGGTGCGGGCAGAAGAATCGTTGGAATAATCCTGTCAGGAGGTGGGGACTTCAGAGAGGTTACCCGCTTCGCTTCCTGACAGTGAAGTTTTTCCGATCCCGATATTCGACCCTTGGTTTTTCCTATTCTTGTGCGCTATTCTCCCTCCCCCATTCTCATTCGCTCGAAGCCAGCTTCTTTTGGTGAGGAACTTGTTCGGTGCTGAAGTAGATTGCTAGGGTGGAAGGTAAGATGAGAAAATGGAGGGCTGTCGTACTGCAGGAGGAATATTTTGGAAGAGGCTGACACTGCCATTTCACTGAGGGCACGTCGAACGCTGGGGAATCTCCAGCAGGGGGGATGTCGTATGTGGCCTTGGCAGAAAATTTCCCGAGTCGCTAAAAGGGTTTTTCTGTTAGCCTTCCTCGATTTTTCTCGTTTCATGTTCGCTACATACCCGCGTCTCCCTCGACAGCAATTATTGGGGAAAGAACTGGAGAAATTCTTGGAAAAGTGATAAAAAGTTGTAGGAAGTTGGAAGAAGTGGGTAGGATGGCGAAGTAGGATGGTGTCTGGTACGAAAGGATGAACTTCGGGGAAGGGGTCGCATCTTTTAAACTTTTTCACGATTGGTAGAAAGTGCCCTGGTGCCATTGTGATGAAATAGCCAGGCTGCAAAACCTTTTGATCAGGTGTCTTTCTTGAGGCCGATTTCGTTAGGGAAACAGTTAGGCGCAACCTGCGGCTCCAGGGTGCCCTCATGGATAGCCTTCAAAGGCCAACTAATTTTAACGTGCCGACAGATTGGTTCGTTGCCGATCGTGCAATTAATCAACTCGTTTGGGTATCGTTGTCTCGTTTAGTGTGTTGTTCGTCCTTTCAGATGATTGCCAAGTGAAGTCGAAAAAGGGCTGCGCTGTCTAAGCGAGATGCCAACGAGGTAGAAGACTGGAGCCATGCGCCCTTTTTTCCGAACAAATGATGTCCTTGCATTGCATTTTTCGAGGGAACGTTTTTACTACCTCGTGGGAACTTCTTTTATCCTCGGCGTTTAAGAAGGAATAGTCAAGTTCAGAGGGATCGTGAAGACCATAAAGTGGCATGGCAATGGTAGTCTTTAGTCAGTGCCCCTTTGAACCCATCCTATAAAAGGCCCCGTGTGCGCACTTCTGAACCTATGTTTGGAATAGACCGGGGTCGAATGCAGGGATGTGACCATTTCGCAGATCTTTAGTTAAGATACGGGTTGTGTCACAGATTGGCTCTGATGAGAGTCGATTTCGCTGCAATGGATGTGGATGGCGCTTACTACAAGGTGGGGATCGAATCTTGCCCATATCGATTATCGATCAAGCCTCGCATTGTTCTGAGAGCTAATCCTGCCCCCCCCCCCCCATAAAGAACAAAATAAAGATTGCGTTGGCACGGCTCTGCAAGAAATTATCAAACTCGCTCGAAACACGACTGCATGGCGCATTCCGGACGATCTGATCTACAGCACTCCGTCTTTTCATAACTTTCCTTCCACGCTTCCCATACCTCCTTTGATATACCTTAATCTGGTATGCAGCTGATCCATGTGCAAGTGAACGATACCTAAAAGGAAGCATCCCTCATCGGTGGCGAGCATACCATATGTAGGCTGGTGAAAATTTAAGGTTTACAGTTTCGGAGCGATTTTTCATGTCTTGCACCTTCCTTTCGTATTCAGTCGTATCGTTTTACACCCATGGTCGAACCGGAGGTGCACGTGTACCATTTCTGGCGAAAGGCTGTGCACTCTAAACGCGACTTCTCTTTCTCAATGGTAGGATCACTTAGCGAACGGTACTTGGCGAGCTGTCGTGCCTGATCCGTTCATTAAAAAAGCTGTCGAGCTGTCGAGCGTTGATCGGTTCACTTTACGAGGCTCCCTTCCCTGAGAGCAGTAGTGGGTTTTGAAAGCGAGCAATAGTTCAGGAGCTGGGGGTATGCAGCCAGGTATGCAGTGGTTTTTATCCTCTAATGTGCGTATGCTACCAATCAATAAACCCTGTAGAAATGAAAGGCATAATTGGCCGTTTGATCCTGGTTTCCACCCATGAACTGCTTCTGTGGTGAGCGTCTCCGTGGCCTCACCTCCGGCCTGCTTTGTGTCTGTGCTGATGGTTTTTGTTTTGTTTTCTATTTAGTTACTCAAATAGCGACGGGAGAAGGGGGCAGGAGTTGCACTCCAGTTGCTTTGTCGATCCATCAGGTAGAGATTTGTGAAATCCTGAAAAGCTCCGAAGTGACACAAGTCAAAGTTCGTAAGGATTACTTGTCAACTCTTGTAAGAATTATCTGTCAACTCTTGGTCCCCCCCCCCTCCACCCCGTCACCGAACTGCACCCAAATATCTCTCTATCTATCTCTCTATCTATCTATCTATCTATCTATCTATCTATCTATCTATCTATCTATCTATCTATCTATCTATCTATCTATCTATCTATCTATCTATCTATCTATCTATCTATCTATCTATCTATCTATCTATCTATCTATCTATCTATCTATCTATCTATCTATCTATCTATCTATCTATCTATCTATCTATCTATCTATCTATGACTTTGCTGAAACATCCCTTAGAACAGTAGCGGTAATAAGAGCAGGCTCTGTGAACATAATTTAGGTGCTACTCACAAGTTTTTGCACTACGTACCCTTTAAGGCCAAACTTTGCAAATCCTAGTCGGAGTTCTATGGAAAGTTCTCTGAGGATTAAGATTTAGGAAGACTTTACCCATGTGAGTTCAATCCCGAACACGCTGAACACCAGTAGCTCATCGACCTGGTATAAAAACAACTGGCGCCTGCGCGGTGGGCATTGCGCCAATTAGAAGGTAAGAAGTGGAACGAGTTGAGACACTACTCAAATAGCAGATGGGTCGTTTCCTTCCGTGACCTCATAAGAGCACTGCAATTTCATCAACTCTTGGACTCTTTGGACTCGTCAATGGAACTGGCGCCGACGGAATAAGAACTGGCGTTTCTCGCGAATGTCCATTGCGCGCGCCAGGCGTTTTCGCTTTGAGTGGATGTGGTGTTCGCGTTCAGGGGTCCCACTAATAGGGTGCAGTTCGGCGACGGTAGGGGGGCATTGAGTACAATTATTGCTTCCTTGGTCCCGGTTTACAAGTCTCACTCCAGCCAAACCTGTGAACAACCTGTGAGGTTGGAGCAAGTCAGCCATCGTGGTAAAACTTGTCAACTCCAGAAGAGCTGTCTTCTACTTAGGTTAGCAAAAGTGCAAAATGCCCCTCTCCCTCCCTCCCCTCCCCCTCCCCCGTTGCCAAACTGCGCCCTTTCATAACATGTCCTGTCTTGGAGAAACATTTTGCAGAACACGATTTCTACCCATCCCCCTCTCCCGTCAAATTTCCTGCTTCCTCTTTTTTCCCCTCTTTGGTGGACGGGAGGGAGAGATGTATATAGGCATTTGTGACCGAGAAAAACCAAGAGGAGTAAACAATCGAAAACATTTTCTCGGAGGCAAATGTGACCTCTCTACCCCTACCTGCAGCGACCGAATACGACCCCTTGTTTGGGGTCCCCACCGTACGGTACCCTGGTACACTACTCCGGGCGAATACCCGATCAAACTTTCCTGAATGGTATGCATTTACAAAAGTGGGCGAAAAAGGAAGAGTGCCCTCTCAAAAGCTTTTTCTAAGTATGGCTGACTTGCTCCGACCGTATCTTATACACTTTTTTGTTTACCTTGTTCCTGTTTGGGTGTATCTGCACTGCAGTATTCCAAGCTAGACATAAATAGCTTTAGTAATCCATAAGCTCTGACAGCACCTCCGGGAACATTCGTGTCAGTCGAGGCGCTTGGGATTAAATTCAAGTTTGCCAGCCGCCTTCCTCCTAGATGAAGGCTGGTTTCCTTGACGAAGACTTGAATCGATCGCTTGCGGTATAATCAGGACTGTCAATAGCGCGACTACTCGAGGGCGATTGAGTTGTAAACGGAATTGCTTGCCTCGGGGTGGTTATACGAGCGCGGTTCACATTTTACTTGTGAACGGAGGAGTATCACCGAATGTGCGAAGGAGTTATAGGGCTGCGTTCTCCATTTTTACCCCGGAATAACTGAAAGATAATGAGCCCCATCCGCATCTTCCAGCCCATTTGTTTAACAGCCCTTGTCAGATTTAACAACAGTCTAATGTTCGCCATTTGAGAACCCGTTCCCAGGCACTCTGGAAGAAGTTCATCCCATTATGTGGCTGTTGACTGGCCCGTAGATGCTTTTCGTAGATAATGGGACGAAATGCGGGATTCATAGTATGGGAATGGGGCGGAAGATACGAGATGAGGGTCACTTCGGCTCTTCGATTTCTTATCGAATTAATCTTACACATGGTTGAAAATCAGTTTGGAGAGTGGCGGATGAACTGTAACAGTCAAGTGTGGAGGGGGGGGGGCGAGAAGAAGGGTCACTTGAGTGTTGAGGGTTTTAAAAACTGAATTCGTGCCTCTTCCGAAGTTAGAAATTTGAATTTTTTGGAGAAGGTACGTTCTTAGGTAAAGTACGCCCCACACCCCATTCCCCCACTCCTCTCTCCTTTCAACTTCCAACTATGGCGCCGTTATATGACGTACAATCCATATCCCGGAGATGGGGAAGACGTGGGTGCGTATTCACTTCGTAGCGTAGGAAGCATTTCTTGTGAAATGTTTTTAGTTAAGACAACCATCACTCAGTTTTGTGCAGGACTAGAACGTGACTCTACAATCTTCTCAGGTCAAAATTATCGCAGCAGAAGTGTAATAGGCGCCACGTCCAGCTCAGTTACCTAGCCACGCCCTCCTCATCTTTGAGATATGGAGTATCTCATCGCAGCAGTCTAGCTCTAGGTTTGGCCTACTCTACCATGTGATCATGGTGGAGAAAGTGCCTCTTTGCAGTGAGAGCTCCATAAAATTATCTTACGCCCTTGATCGAAAATCAACGATGATCGGCGGCGCATTTGCTATGCATGCAAATGGGACGAGGCCTTTGCCTACGCAAGCGTGTGCAACATGGACAGGAACTGTGCAGGGGGCCCCGTTATGAGGTGATTCCGCGAAATGTATGCCTTTCACAATAGCAAGGGATCGTAGCAGAAATGATGCTTCTGCATAAGAAGATTAAGCTGGCCCAAACAAGAAACGGTCTTCCAGTAGATTCATTCGGAGGGGGGGGGGGCATCATCGGGGCCCGCAAAGCATTGTAGTTGTCTTTTATTCCTGATTGCGATGTTCTGATGAAGCTTTCGAAAATACTCTTGGCTAGAGAGAACTGTTTGTTTTTTTCCTACCGCCCTTTTTCTTTCCGGTAATTGGTGTAAGAGTCAGTAGTAAAACTGTGACTCCACCCAAAATGCTTCAGTAGGTTCATCAGTAGAATTCAAAGCTACAAAAACTCGTTCCTTGTCTTTTCAACAGCCCCCCCCTCCCACTTCACCTGCCTCGCACCACCTCCCAACTCTGAATACCTTGATTCTTTAGCGTTTATTGGACTCCAGTCAGTTTCTTGCATCTCAGGGCGGAACCCAAAGTATAACCCCCACATGATCTATTCACACAGAGTACTCGTTCCATGGCATCAATCAAGTTTGAAGTACAGACCACTATGACTGAGTTTCGGGAACTTGTAATAACTGTGTCTTCATTATTGGCGTACCGCTCCTGCTTACGCTATCAGAATGAGCGGCATCAATGGAATGCGCAGTGGTTATGGGTTTCCCAAGCAATTACCAGTTCCTCCGGTTATCGTTGATCGTGCCTTTGAACGACAAGCATGCCTCATGCTGAAAATAGTTTGTCAATGGCGTTTTTCTTTGGTGGATTCCTGAAGAACTGGGTGGTGTTCGACTTGGAGGGGCATTTTGCACTCCCGCCGGTTCCACTTTGTACGTGTTAACCAACAGCTTAGTACCTGTGAATACTTGGGAAGCTGCAGCGATAAAAATGAGTCACTTTCATTATAGGAATTCGCAGATCTGGCTTGTGAAAGCTTTGTTGAGTATCATCACCCCCCCCTCTTCACCTTGCCCTATTGCGCCATGCATTGTCCTAGCAGTTCTGCTTTTACGACAGGAGTGGAGCTACCTCAACATTACTGTAGTAATCTGTAACTGACAACAGAATCTGATCAGAAACCAGAAATTGTTAAAATATGGCGCTCGTTAAAACTATTCCCACATCTTCCCTGATATTTCGGCAAAATATCACATTTGAAATGGTTATTGATTGGTGTTGACTACAGTGTATAAATCCATAACTCTTTTTAGTAATGAATTTTCTTACCACTGACAGTGAATTGTTTCAGGTCAAATTAGAAGCTGCGTTTGGTCGAACTGCTGTTGGGCCGAATTCCTTAGTGGTTAACGAACGGACGGGTCGGATAGCCTATGTTGCCGGGTATAATTTCCTTTTATTTCCATTTTCTATTTTTATAAGTCATTAATTCGTTATTTTTTTCTCTCTAAAAAAATTAGACCTTCAAAGAGTTCCTGCTATACGAAGACCGAGAATGCTGGGAATCGACCAACGAGTGGATCTGATTACCACCTTAGGTGGTGGCGGCGGTCACTTAGTATTTGCTTTATGATAGCGTTAAGACTGACAACCCGCTTCTCACCGAGGTCCGTCGACAAATAATGGCCTGCTTTATCTTTTACGTTCGTCGTCAGCTCCAACCGGTCTGCGGTCAGCCGTTGAAAGCAAATAGCGCGCGAGTTTTCGCGCTCACTGAGGGACTTTTGGCAGTGATGGCAAATGACAAGTCAAAGGCTGACTCATTGGGGCTTTCTACCCACTCGTAAAGTTTAAATCGTCTTTTCTAATGGTTTAGTCCACGAAGAACTGATAGGACAACTGTGATGTACTGGTAATGTCAACCACGGTCAACACCCCTTCCCCTCTTATCACTCATCAAGATTGTTTGGTCATCAATTTAGATTGACTTGGGAGATTTATGAGGTCAAAGCAAAACATGTGGGTTCATTTATAGATTCTTCTCGAAGAACGTAGGTCAGTTTTACATCATGGGTAACAAAGTTCAGTTACTCTCTGTTGTAGGCATCAATAGGGTAGGGCTGAAAGGCACTTTTCTCATGACGCGGCGGTGCATAGCAAGAAGATCGTCCGGACCCCACTCTCAAAAGTTAAAGGCAGCTGGCACGATATTTTGTTAATTGGCCTAAAATGCTAGCAGGGCGCCATATAGTGGGGAAAATGGCGAAAAAACGAAGTGAAACGGTCAAAAACCTGCGAAGAAAAACCTTCGTCCTTAATGACAATTTCGGACGAGTTTTCCGTAGACATCTTGCCAATAACCGCTACGGTGGGTACGGCTGCATGTACGTTCCCATATATCCATGCAGCACCGCAGCCGCTTCATACCAATCTCTTCGCTTCATATTTTACTTTGCAAATAAAGCAATACGAGCGTCAGGTACGGTCGTCCATTTGTGGGCGAGCGGGCATGGTGGGCGCTTGGGTCGTAGTGCCTCCCTCAGGAAAGGCGCTACGCAGCACCTGCTTAGGGTCGCGGAATCCTGTCCTGCCAGGCGGTATCAGTCCTACTCTTCTTCAGAGATTTATCGTGCCAACTGCCTTTAAAGGCTTAAGCACGATAATTTTGTACGTGCTCAAAAATAGTAGCAGGGGTGCTCTATAGTGGGGGAATGACGAAAAAGCGAAGTAAAACGGCCAAAAATCCAAATCTTTAATTGTAGAACAATACACCTACAGTGCATCTCTGAACCCCACCACCCACGATTTTTAGTTGAGTAATATGTCTTTAAGTACCTCACTTCTACAGTAAGAAATGTTTTTGAACATCGTAGGTCCCTAATTTACGGTAAAAATGGAAGCTGGGAGTGTGAAGCAGAGTTTCGACGCAGTACACTGGCTCGACGATAAGTTGTTGACTTTTTCCAGGATAGTTAGCCGGGCACGTCGTAGTTAAGCAGTTTAGTATTTTTTGGTTTGTTTTTCCTCCGTTCATAAGCGCTGTGGTCCGCCTATGACTAGCTTGGTGAGATTTCAGGGGAAAACTGTGGAACTTCCGACTGCGGGAAAGTAGCAGGAAATTGGGAGAATTTAGAAAGATGCCAGGTGGGCTGGAGTACGGGGAATAGGGTGGTCATTACAGAGAAGTGAGGGGGAGTCGTGTTACGCCAGGATTTTCTCCAACGGGCAGGAACGTGGCCGCTTGTTTGGGTGTAGGTGGGAGGGGTGGGGGGCCGGGGTGGTGGGTGGTCAGTTGGGAGTTATGGTGCCGTGGGGGGGCAGTGGAGTGAGTGGAGGGGGGGAGTTTTTTTGGGCGGTTGAGGTTGGATTTGGTTTTCTGTGGGTTGGTTGTGGATGTGGGTGGGTGGGTGTGGCTCTGTTTTGGTGTTGCTTGGCTCGGTGCGGTTGTGCGTGCTTTTGGGCGTTTGTGTGGGAGTGGCGGCGGTTGTATATGTGGCGGTCTTTGTTGTTTGTGTTGGTAGGGTGGTGTGCATTAAGTGGTGATGCGAGTTTCTGAAAGTGGTTCTGTGTAGAGAGATATAATATCGCGTGAGAGGGTATTTTTGATGTTAGTTTTTGAGTGTGCGAGTGTGGCGAAGTGCTGGTTGGGGTGGAGGAGGGTGCGGGAGACAGTGAGGTTGAATGAGTGTTGGGGGAATTTGTGCATGTTGAAAGAGAGTGATGGTTGATTGACGAGGGAGTGTGCGTGTGAGTTGAGTATGAGTGTGGATATGTAGTGTGGCCGGTGTGGGGGGGTGCTTATGTTGATGTGTTCCATGGGGGGTTTTTGGGTGTTGGGGTCTGGGGTATGTGGTACCCGTTATGGGGGGAGTGGTTCGAACTGGAATATTCTATGAGGTGGCGGTTGAGATGGTGGAGCTTCGTACCGTGTGCAGAGCGTGTTGATGGGAGATGTGAGAGAGGTTGAGAGTGGGGTGGTGTGACGTGTGGTTAGAGTGGAATTACGTGTGGTAGGTTGTGAGTAGATGTGAGAGTTGGCGGCGCTCGTGAGTGGTGTGTAAAGATCCCGGCGCCGGGGGGGGAGGTGGGTTGTCGGAAGAATGCAGCGGGTCGTTAGGAGGAAGTGTAGGCTGCTCAACTTGTGGTGTATGCGGGTGATGGCGCGTGCGATACCGGGTGTCGATTCTGTAGTTGTGTGTAATGGTGTTCTCGAAATACAAGGTGGAAGGTTTGGTTCAGGAGCCCGAAGAAGGAAGAAAGGAAAAAATTGTTGTCGTGGATGGTCCCATAATGTTCATCCTGCACAAGAAAAAAGGGTGGATGAAGTCAAGCGCTGAATGTCTGATCACAGAGCCTGGACCTTTGTCGAGCTTCCCGCGAGACTGACATCCCTGCTGCAACTGCTGCCCGAGTTATGTCCGATAAACTGAGGATGGTCAAGAGGTGTGCGCATGGGTACCTAATTTTCTTGTAGAAGCACGAACGCAGTACCTATTCTGTGCCTCTAGCAGTAATGTTCTCAGCATGAGATGTCATTCACGACTGTGAAAACGCACTCCGGCCCAGATGAAATATGGGTGGTCTTCGGACCTCGAGCCAAAACTCACAATCGTCAATTTTGTATGAATGCAGATGAGAAGCCGCCCGAGTTCTACCATGAGGAGTTACGTGGGCGCAAGTGGATGATCATCATAGCAAAGGATTCCCACACTGTGGCTTTCAAGCGGCTCTATACAGAGAATAAAATCGTCGCTGTCGGTGTATATTGCCTGTTCCTCGGCAATCAGATCGACAAATGGATGATACCACACAACTACAAGAAGGCCGTTGCTCGTCATAGTGCCAGACCCCGAGTAACTGTATTGTAGGGCAGTGCTGGGACACAAACAATACTGAGACCTGGGTTCAATCGCCCCATTCGCCCGACATAAAGCCGAGCGATTCCAATTGTTCTCGTCAGTCGAGAGTACTCTCCGACGGCAAACGCTACAATGTTTTGTCATTCGCCGAAATTGGCATCAACAGCAATTTACTCGCACTTGTTGAAAATCGAAGGTACCAGAGGTCCAAAGGCTTTCGGGGCACTGGGAGCGGGTCATTGGTGAAGGAGGGATTTACTTAACTTGAAGCCAAAATATTGCTTTTCATCTATTCTCCTCTTTATTTTATTCGAATAAAACCGATGGCACTTTTGAATGGAATGACCTAATAATATGAATCGTTGCTACCTGGATGGGTGAAAACATACGTGCAGCCTTATCTACCAGAACGGTTTGGCACGATGCCAACGGGAAACTCGTCCAGAGATAATTATGCAGTGCCGTGCGGACCAGGCTTTTTCGCTGGTTTCTGGCCGTGAAACTTCATTTCTTCGTCATTTTCCCACTATACAGTACACCTGCTACTATTTTTGAGCAAGTGCAAAATTAATGTGCTTCATGTCTTAGAGTGCATAGCCAAGGAGCAGTCTCTCATCAGGTTTAGTGGGTCAACTGATCATAAATATTCACTTTATTGTCTGTCGTTTTTTTTTTCGAAAATAGTGTGGTCTTAAGGATGATGTTGATTTCAGAGCTTGTGTCGTGTTAACATCATTAGACGGTGCTCGAGCTTCTGGTGAAGGGCATTTAGTTGGAGCTGCTCGACATCCATTTACCTGTCTTGCGTTCAGTTCATGTGGACGCTACATAGCTACCGGAGAGGTAAGCCTCTTCATTTCGTTCCTGAATGACTTTGACTCTTGAATCAAAAACAGGGACTTGGTATAATACCGATATTTCTGAATGGTATTTCAGTCTGGTCACCAGCCCCACGTTCGAGTATGGGAGCTTCGTGACGATGTGGGAAATTTCACAGGGCAGTCGATTCGGAGTTTTCCCTTCCACTCCAATTCCATAGTTGCCGTTGTGAGTTTTGATGCAGCAATCCTATAACTATATTCTTCCGCAAGTTATTTTATATCCTATTTTCATTAAATAGGCGGAGGTGGTGTAGTGACAAGTGGCGCGCTTACCACTCGCGCGGCGCCGGGTTCGAATCCCGGGTCGACTCCCGCCCAGGCCAACCAAGCCTTCTACCCTCCGGGACGGTGAATTGGTACCAGATTCGTCTGGGAGGATAAAACACTGACTTGTACATCGGCTGGCCACCGCAAGTCATTGTATAGGCCACATCGCATTCAATAAGCCACTACGATTCTGAATGGAAGTAGAATGCGTGCCGCATCCCACAAAGGGATTGATCAACGGCGAAGACTTTATCCTTTTTATCCTTTTTTTCATTAATACTCTTCTGCCTATAATTTATTTTTAAGATTCATTGTTTTATTTGAATCAAGGCGTCTTTTGTTTTTGTCCAAATTGTCTTTAACAATTTCAAATGAAGTGTTCCTTATTTATCACTCCCTTTTTCAGCGGTTTGTGCCTGGTACCAATCTGCTTATATCCGTTGGATGTCAGCATGATGCCACCATATGTGTTTGGGATTGGCGAAGTGGAACGAAGTTAGCCACCGGGAAAGTCACAGCTGTTGTGAGTTTCTAAAGATGATTTTCTGCTGAAAATGTGGTAGTAGATGTAAATATTTCCCGAAGAACGTGACAATTCGACAGGAGTGTTCCAGAATAGTTTTTCTTGTTAGTATTTTGCGGATTTTTCTTCAACAGCGACAATTTCTCGGTATATTATCGCAAAAATATGTGCCGATCACTTTAACGGTTCGAAGACGCGGTCCCATGGCGGCGTGGGTGGAGCCAGGCCTGCCATCGCTCCCTTTCTTCATTGACACGACCCGTTCAATAAAAAGACAGGGAAGAGTAAGGAAGAGTTGAAGTACAACTGTGGGCTGGCTCCGCCCTCGCGACCGGCGTGGAATGTGTCCTCAGCTTTGGGTAGTTCGCTTCTGAGCGACAAACTTCCCACATTTGAAATCTTAAAAATCGTTTCATTTCTAGGTAAATGCCATAGCGATCTCTCCCGACAACACGATGTGCGTAACTGTTGGTTCGAAACATGTGAAATATTGGCATCTTCCTGCTGGTGATTCGCAACAAGGCGCCGGTTTACAGGTAAGGTTTGCCCACGTGGGAAACATTTCTTAAGGTTTTTGTGCTACTGTCGACCCAACGAGTTGCTTCAGAATGCTGTGTCTTGAGAGCGATATTCTCTGTCAACTGTGAATGTAACAGGGCTGTATGCTCTATATCCCGGGGCCCTATATCCCGAAAATATGAGGGGAGTGGCTGAGTACTTCATTTGACCGCGGCGATAGTTGCCTCGTGGAGGGATGCCGCCGTTTTGTGACAACTGTCATGATGTTTTCACCCAGCACAAATAAGGATGGTAGTTGCTCTGAACGAAATTTCCCACGAAAGACATCCTACCCATGTTCTAATGGAGTGTGAAGCCACGCCCGCTCCCATTCTCGGGATGTGAAGAGTGACAAAGTCTGTCCTTCTTCTATTTGGGATGTTGAAGGGACTTAAAGGGGACATTCTGGTGTTCAGGGATCTACATAAACTAAGTGTATTGACCGCTTGGACCACGGAAGTTGGAGCGCTATTAGAGTTCCTCAATAATGCTATTCCATTCTGTAAAAAGGTCTTTGAGCACTCCAATTTCTCCCCGTCTGGGAATTTGACGGTATGGTTGGCATCGTTTCATATGTGAGCGGGAAAGGATGTGGAAGAAAAACGTTGTCTGCCTCCCACGGATGTGAGGGGGGAGTATATTCTGCCACGTAATACGTCTTTAGCCGCTTGAAAACTCTAGACAGTGCCACCTGGAGGGCGGCAGTCGACTAGACAGGCAGGTGACCGTTCCTCTCACCTAACCTAAAAATCCCTCATTTTGACAAGTGGGCACAATACATACCAGAGATGCCTATTCAGTATGAAGGACTATCTGCTTAGTATCCGTTTCAGTCACGCTCTGCGATTCTTGCCGATCGGAGAAGTTCGATATTTGTGGATGTCGTTTTCTTAGACGCGAATCGAGTTCTGTCAGTTACGGAGGATGGAGCACTAGTAGAGTTCCTCAATAAGAAGGTAATACCTAAATATTTGATTCAGAAAGTGTATCTTGCTCTGAAGGGGTCATGAACACAGTCTATGATTTTTTACGAACTGTCTTTTTCTTCTTGAATATGGAGGATAGGGAAGCTATCTACCACTCCCTTTTTTGGTTTTTCTTTCGCCTGTGGCCACTCAGTCAAGGGCACCTTGGTGTCTTCGATCAACCTAGGTATATTATGTCTCCGT
>MU952282.1:0-28323 GCA_036418165.1 Cooperia oncophora | reverse complement strand
TTCAGAGTTTTGCCCAGAATCGCAATTTGGCCAGACGAGCGTTTTTTCGTCGAAGGATGTGATATTCGTGTTCAGGGGGTCGAAATCTCCCATGAACGAATTTCTCGCTAAAACTTTGAATTGTCGGATGGGTAATATGTTCAGAGAGGGCAGATATGACCACATCCATACTAGATCGAGTACGTCGTATACTTGATGTACTTGATCTACTTGCCCTGCTGGGCCGTTTAATTCGGTAAGAATTTTCGAAATTTAGAAAATAGTGAAGCTCTAATACGGAGCGAATGCGAAAAAGTTCGCCAACGGATGCAACCCGCAAGCGTTTGACTGTGAAAGCGGAGCCATTGACCACGAGACCACGGTGGCACTGCCGAAGCATCCATCAGCAGCGCTTACGAGCCAGAACTCAAACTTTGACCACCCAGATCTCGTCTGGGAGGTCCCCGTAGCACTTTTAATCTGCATATTCGTAATCAGCATTCGAGGCTCTATCGATGTTCCTAGGTCACCATTCAAAGCTCCATGGAAAGTTTAAACCATTCCCTTGTAAGTAACCCGTCAGCTTAATTCTCAGCACTATAGAGCACCTTTTAACAGCACCATTACTACCATGTGACCCCGAAAATGTACATCGTTTTGATGAGACCGACAAACATTTTGAGAGGCAACTACAAAGAAAAGTCGTCGTTGACACTCACTTGCGGATACCCGTTGTGATAAAATTCTCCATCCAAGTTTGGGAATATGAGAGGATAAGCCACAGCTTCTTCCCGTAATTTGAATATGTTGTGCATGATGACTGTTAACATCACTCGTGGAATCCCACTACTCAAGGTGGGATATCCCGGACTGCCAGAGTAGGCCATTTCAACCTATGAACTCACTCGTATTCAATATTTATTGAATGGAAAGCTATTAAATCGTCTGAATGATCAAGAAATACTTTTACATCCACAGCACAAACATGAGCCATTCAAAGTGGAGAGGACGCCACAACGTGCACATAAAGTAGGAAGAGCGACATATTCGGTCTCCAAGCCGGATCGAAGGCACAGTCCGCAATAGGGAGCATCAAGTGATGTTGAAATATGGACGAGAAAGTTCCAGGGTTGTTAAGAAGAATAAAGTAGGGAACTAGAACGCCTTCAATAGGAACCTCTAGCTCCAACAAGCTGATTAGGGGGAGGTTTTTTTTTTTTAAACACCTTTTTCCCATAAACACGTGAAGAAAGCAGCAAGCTGAATCCTTCTAGTGTGTTCATATTAATCTTCCGATAGCACCGTTCTTCGCTGCAACATCGCCTCTACTTTGCAACTTTGGTTCGCAAAATTGGTGCCAAATTGTTCAACGAGGACCACTCGCGTAATTTTTTTCCACGTTTTCATCGCTCATCGCTGACCGTTCCTTAAGGTTTCAGAATGTACGTTCTAGCTCTACAACCGTTTCTGAATGTGAGGCTTGAAAGCAGTTGGCAAGATAATTTTCTAAGAAGAGTAGGATTATTACACTTGGCAGGATGGAATAACGCGCCTCTAACAAGGGAACCCCAACAGGTCGATCCGGCCATTTACAATGAGATGTATACGTATGGACGTGTCTTGAGCCGCTGAATCCGAATCTGCCCTCCGATTTTGCGGAACGATTCTCTGAAGGGAGTTACGGACCATTTAATCTTTGCTGTGTTTGCACAAGCTGACCAGGAAAGGCCAACACGTCAGCCCGGCCATTTGCAACGAAATGTACATCATTGTACTCATCTTGCCACGATGAACACAAGACTATTTGAAATTTGCGCAAGCGGAGTTGTGAGGGTTTTTCTTATTGCTTTTCTTCTTCCGGGCGCGCCAGCGCCAAAGCGTTAGCACCTGTAGCGCAACTCACAGCGCTCTTCGCGCAAAACAGGTATCATATTCGTGTTCAGGGGGTCAAATAACCCCTAGAGACGTCACCCCAGCGGAATCCGAGGTTCTAACTCATTTTCGAGAAAATGGGTTATGAATAGCTGTGGCTGACTGATAGCCAAAGCGATACTACGACTACCATACTGATGATGACTGGTTTTCCAACTGAAATACCTCTTCATGTGCCTTTTCGCAAAGACATTACCCGGCTTACTTATTCTTGCCGTTTGCATCATCGTCCTCTTTACCACGAGGTAGTTCCATCTCGAGACCATTCACCAACGGTAGGTGAGCTCCCCTATGCTTTCGATTACCCATGAAACAGCACACATTTTCCAAGTTAGGTGGAAATATCAGATTCGGCTAGAAATTTGTCCCCAGGGGTAGTTTGACCCGCTGAACATGAATATGATGGTATTTCATTGCAAAAACCCTTGTGACATGTGGTTATCCTCATAATAAAAAAGTTTTCAAGAGGAACCCTACATGGGGAATCGCCCGCCTTTCGTTGGCAACTAATCAAGAAATTAGGCGAAATGGCCAAATAGAAATTTCGGAGGGCTCATACCAAGTGTTTTGAATGAAAAGCAAAAGATTTCGATAGCCAAGGATTCCAACATTCGACCTCGTGTCTCTGAAGCAATGCACTTATCCACTAGGCCATCGGCGGCTTGCCGCATGCAGTTATCCTTCTCAACTTGAGCAAACGGAGCTAAGATTAAATGGTCCGTAACTCCCTTTGGAGAATCGTTCCGCAAAATCGGAGGGCAGATTTGGATTCAGCGGCTCAAGACACGTCCATATTTATACATCTCATTGCAAATGGCCGGATCGACCTGTTGGGGTTCCCTTGTAAGCAGGCGCTGCGTGGCGCTATTTGCAGGGAGGGTACCCTTATAGCGCCCTATCAAGACGCAACATTACCGAAACGGACGCCCACCGCGCCCGCCCACAAATGGACGACAGTATTTGATGCTCGTATTGCTTCCATTTACGAAGCAAAATATTAAACGAAGGGGTTGTTATGGCGGACGCGCTACTGCATTGATATATGTACATATAAGTACATATGTGCGTATCTAATGTAGCTGTTATTGGCGATGCCTACGGGGAATTCGTCCGAAATTGCTTCCCGAGTCACGAAGAACGAAAGCATATTTTCGCAGTTTATTGGTCGTTTCATTAGTTTTTTTTTGCCACTTTCCCCACTACGTAGCACCCTGCTAGCATTTTAGACCGAGTACTGAATTATTGTGCCGTATGCCTCCAAATGGCCAACTAATTCTGGTATGTTCTAATCAAATAGTATTAATATTCAAATAAAGTTTGTTAGTTATTACCGTGCCGTTCAACACCACTATAAACGGATACAAAGAATTCGCGTAGCCTTTACTGCTGTCGAATTTGTACGCGAAGTTATGTGCTAAATTGTTCATGAACGTCGTTGACGAAAGTGATCCGAACCTGAAGAGGCAAACTCATCATACTGGTGAAAAGATCTATGCAGCTTTCGTCACAGACATGGGGACAAGAGCTGCACCACAGGTGGTTGGGCGGTTAAATCGCCCCAAGAGAATAAACTCTATCAGGTTCAACTAAGAATAGCATACAGGAGGGCAAGGTGCACTGAATAAAAATATGGACCCGTAACCGGCGCAGTCTGGCGACGGGTGAGGGGCATTTTGCACCTTTGCTGCTTCTCATCGACGTGTCGAGCCATCGAGAGAGCCTCACAGAGTTGACAGGTTAACCATGGCGGCTGGACCAGCGCGCTCTAGCTAGACAGCAGTTCACAGGTCTTACCGGAGTGAGACTTGTTAACCTGAACTAGTGAAGCTGCGAGGGGCCAAAATGCCCCCTCCGCGTCGCCGAACAGCGCTCTCCTAACCAATTGCCTGTTGTGCATTGCTTCGCGCATAACGCATCAGACTTGCGAGGGCAGCGTTTCGGTTGCCAATTCGACCGGATCGATCGGGCATTGTTTCGACTGCGTCGCTCGTCTGATTTGATCGCGCTAAAATGGTAAAGTGAATAGACCGATGCACCTTTACCGAGGTGTTAGGTCTGAAACACATATTAAATGCTCAGGTTATGTATATTCTTAGCGTTTTCTAGCAACTGTAACATGGCACGCCTAGCATCCTGCAGTCCCAGGCTGCGTTTATACTTTGCGGCAGCGTCCAGCGTACGCCAGCGGCAGTGCCGGGGAGAGGATGCATATCGATCTAGCGTTCCCAGCGTCACCAGCGCACGCTAGCGTACGCTAGCGTAGCGTTTCTCCAGCGTTTCACCAGCGTTTTGCTAGCGTTTGCAGCGGCAGGGGAGTAGAGACTATGGGAGAGCTGGAGGGTACAAAACACATCGATTGCGCGTCTCTCACTCGCCCTCAGTCTCTACTATACACATCGATTGCGCGTCTCTGACGGCCACATAGTCTCTACAATACACATCGATTCCGCGTCTCTGACGGCCACATAGTCTCTACAATACACGTCGATTCCGCGTCTCTACGGCCACATAGTCTCTACTCCCCTGCCGCTGCAAACGCTAGCAAAACGCTGGTGAAACGCTGGAGAAACGCTGGCGTACGCTAGCGTGACGCTGGTGAACGCTAGATCGATATGCATCCTCTCCCCGGCACTGCCGCTGGCGTACGCTGGAAGCGCTACGCTACGCTGCCGCAAAGTATAAACGCAGCCTAAGCGAGTGCGTCTTCGGTCACACTCGCTAGACTCCACCGCGTACAAGAGCTTCTATGGATTTCACACTATAGAATGCATCTCATTATTTCGGAAGTTACGACGCTAAATTTTCCAACGTCCTGTAATTTTATTCAAATCTCGGAATACTGAAAGCTAGAAGAGCAAAAGAAGTGCATGCCCTCTCCACAAGAGAAAAAAAGAGCAGCCTGCAATAAACTTAGCGCAGTCGAATTCGTCACAGCGGAATCTTATTTCGCGCATGGCTAGTGTTTTGTCCTTTTTGATATATTTGCTATAATGGCTTATGTACAGGTCATGTGGGAGTTTTGCGTCAACGCGTTCGCGGCGTCGGCTTAGCACCGCCCCCCCCCCCACGACCTTCTTTCTCGCATTAGTTGTGTAATTGTGAACGCAGCATAAAGTCTATTCGCATCTATCCTACTATATATAATCCGCTAAGTGTGTGTGTGTGTGTGCCCAGAGTCGTCCATGTGTGATGTTGCCGGTGGGCCTTAATGTGTGTGTTGTGTGCTGTGTGTGTGTGGGCATGTGTCGATGTGTGTTTTGTGTGTGTGTGTCACGAGGAAGTCATAGCGCCGGTCCCAGTTAGCGTTAGACAAGTTTCATTCCAAGACTATGAAATATAGGGGTTGGGACAGGAACACTTTTGGTGGGTGACAGGAGGTGATAACACTTGATAAGATTCGATAAGGGGCCTTAAAAGGGGAGGGTGACCGAAATCGTAGCGCAAGTTGCAGCAGCTGCGGGACCGTGATTTCAAGAAGTGATATACATGGCAGGACGGGAACACTTTTGGTGGGTGACAGGAGGTGATAACACCTGATATGATTTGATAAGGGGCCTTAGACGCCGAGGATCACCAGATTAGTAGCGCAGGTTGCAGCGACCGTGGGACCTTGATTTCAAGAGGTGATATACACGGCAGGACGGGAACACTTTTGGTGGGTGACAGGAGGTGATAACACCTGATAAGATTCGATAAGGGGCCTTAGAAGGGGAGGGTGACCGAATTCGTGGCAAGTTGCAGCAGCTGCGGGACCGTGGTTTCAAGCAGTGATATGCCGTAGATGGGGGCTGACAGGAGCTGATAACATCTGATAAGATCCGATAAGGGACCCTAGACGCGGGTGTCACCAAATTCTTAGCGCAGGTTGCAGCAACCGTGGGACATTGATTTCGAGAAGTGGTGTAGGGGAAAGGGGGTGGACATGATTGGTGTGTGACAGAAGCTGATAACACCTGATAAGATTTGATAAGGGGACCTTAGACGCGGAGGGTCACCCAATTCCTAACATCGGCTGCAGTGAATTGAGACCGTGGTTCCGAGATGGTATACAGGAGGGACGGGGTGGGTGACAAAATCTAATAACATATGATAAGATTTGATAAGGGACCTTAGATGCGGAGGGCCACCAAATTCGTAGGGCAGGTTGCAGGTCTGTGGGACCTTGGCTCCAAGAAGTGGTATAGGGGGAGGGGCGGACACCCACTGACGGGTGAGACGAAGTGACTGATAAGAAATGAAAACCTCATCATGCGGAAATCCGCAACACCGCTTACATCCACTATGCGATTGATATGATTCCAGGTATCAGGCTCCCAGTAGTTCGCACACAACTCACTCCTGGGCTTTATCGTTATTGACATCATGTACGGCCGCTAAAGCAACTGGAGTTCAGAAGCATGGCGGTTGTTTACTCAGTTGGCATGAACTGCAGCAACTGGCTTTATCACTATGACTATCTTTCATCAACAATCTGAGAGAGGACCATTCGAAGCGTTAAACTGCCCGAATGCGGGAGTGCATTCCAGAAAAAAAACCTACAGTAGTGGAGAACGCATCAAGCGGTAGGATGCTTCAAAGGCTGCTCTAACAGGTTGCTGAATTTTCGTGTGAGGGTTATGGAGATTTTTGGTACTAACTCCGAGAAAAGAGTGGACCAAAGGATAGATTTCAGCGCTACATTGGGACAACGGTTACAATCCTACCATATATAATCGGCTATGTCCGTGCGTGTGCGTCTAACTCTTTGACACGAATATCATAGCGCCGGTTCAACTTCAACCCATTGCTCGAGCTATTTTCAATTATTTTTCTACATTTTGCTGGAAAATGAACTGTGACGGTTTGGCGTATTTTGCACACTCTACCTCGCCTAAAGAAAGAGTGCCTGGCGAAGCCAGGCCGGCCCGGCGAAGCCGGGCCGTGATAAAGGAGGAGCACCCGGCGACAGCCGGGTGATCCGACTGGTTTGCATATATTCCATCTATTTGCTGAACCACCAAATAAGGGTAAGGTGCCGCACAGCTGGTGCATCGGCCGGGAACTGCTGTTGAACTGTCGTAGCAAGCGGTGGCACATCGATTCAGAAGTAGTTTGGTGTACCACTCCGCCATACACACTTTGCAATAGGCGTTGTTCAATTGTTCTGTACTTGAGCGCGATTGAATCAGACGAGCGATGCAGCCAAAAGCTTGCGCTGTCTTACGCGCAACTGAAGCGCTACCGTGGCAGAATCTGGACGCTGCCCAAGAGTGGGTATTCGCAGCGATCAATCAGAGCCAGATGAGTGCCTCTCAACCCTCCGTGAAAAATTGTGCCCTTATTTGGGCTGTTGAAATGTAAAGAGAATATTTTTAGGGCGCAATGTGCAATGTGACAGATAAGCGCGGCAGGTTTCGTGTTTGGGAACCTCTCGATTGAGTGAAACAGTGACACAAATTTATCCCATATGTAAGAACACTGCAGTGTTTTTGTTGCCGTCAAGGTGTCAGTAGAAAACCTACGAGCTCTTTCACAAATGCTCTCTCCTTTTTAAGCACTCTTATTACAGATGCAATGGCGGAAAGGCCTACCATATTTTTGCAGAAAATCACATATGGACAAATTCTGAAGTTCTTACCTCGATCCAAGGGTTCCGATGAAGGCATAGGCTTCATTAGCGAACGTGAGAGAGAAAAAGTTGGCACCCATTGGGCGAATCTGAATCGCTCAAAATGACGAATCGCTCTACATCTCTGTGCTGCACTCGACCACGCAATCTCAAGTGCGGCCCGAACTTGGTGTAGATGTAGTACATGGGAAGATGTACAACATTTCAGCAGTACTTACAATCTCTTGCCCCAGTTTTCATGGTGCGGGATGGAAATTCGATTTGTCCAGAAAGTTGTAGCCTAGTTTGATCTTCAGCCACATGCGGGTAATATGTTTACAATCACTGTATCAGGTGTCACGCTATGAGCCCGCTGCATTTTGCACCAGTAGTGATCGGATCAAGAAGGGTGGAGCCAGCGGTAGAGTACATCGCAGGTGAGCCCATTCCATGCCTTTCGACACTCCTCCGACTGACTGCAGCAATACGAGCTGCACCTGGTTTGACGTCAGCGCATGTAGCATGGACATGCACTTTCGTCAAGTGAGGAATGCTATGGCATTTGAGCGCACGCGGTTGCAAAGGCCTTTCTGGTCCATCCTCAATGTATATATTTGAGTTTGAGTTCCTGTTGGTCCGATTCCGGAGCAGAATGGAAGCGTAATGCAGTGCAAGATTGCACTTGATCCAGGACATATCTCTTCTGACTTCTGATGGAAAGAAAGAAGAAAGAAACGTAAGAAGTGACTCAGATGAGGGAGATAACAAAACAAGTTCGAAAACAAGAAAAGCCTACAGTCTCGCGGTTCACCGCCGGCTAAGCGACTCACCACTGCGAATGTATGAGCGGTGTGGGCCTATGGCACAAAAGCAATTAAGTTGATGGTGGGACCGTGACAGACAGCCTCGGCAATTAAAGACAGCCTTCGCGCTCAAGTAATTCGTGGTTCCCCTTCACTGTGCAGGAAGTCCAGCCCCCAGCTGAGAGACTGTCCCACTTTCGCGACTCCACAACGAGCGAGGGTGCTACAGGCGCTGAACGTCCTAGTTGCATTAATAGGGATAGCATGTCCATTTTCGCTGACCACACTCGTGCCCATAAGCAATTCTGCTCTCCTTTATTGCATTTTATTCATTGGGAGCACATACAGTCAACTGCAACCCATATCGCAAGGTAAAACACATTAAAATCACAGTGATGCAATTCCCCTCTACCTTAACCCAGAATTCGCACGCAGTTTTTGAAAGTTTCGTTTTGTTTTTTCATATTTTCTTTGCACTGGATGATATTTAATACTAGAAGATGCCAAAAAGCGATTTGTAACTCAGAGGTTGCATAGAGACCGCAGGGCGTTGTGACTGCTGACCGATTTTGTTCATAGTGTTTTTGAAGACTCTTCTTGCTTTTTTCTTCTTTGGGAAATTACTTATCAGCTACTGTTTCATAACTGAACGGCAACCGTCCATGACACTTTATCGCGGGAACTGTTTAAAAGATAGCGCACTAGCTGAGGTGTGGATCCCAGTGCAGCCTCAGGTTTTTTGGCTACAACTCATGGTCGCTTTTTGCGAGGCGATTGTCTTGAAGTACGCAGCCTCCTCTTTTACCTTTGCTAGAGATCAATAGCGGCAAAACAAAACTGAGTGACGAGGCGTTGCTCCCAACGCTGCATAAGTTGCACTCATACATACACATCATTCTCTCAGCATCGCGTCTGTGTGAGCAGCTGTGCATATGAGGTTTGAGCCTTTGCCACTTTTTCTGATTTGAGTTTTTTTTGCGAATTCCCCACAGTTTTTTGACTACGCGCTGGAATTACCTCATTCTTACCCTACACCTTGGTTTGTTTTCAAATTTTGTGCCACTTTTTCTTTTTTTGGTGTTGCACTGGTATTTCCTCGCTAATTCGTGAATAAACTCTATATCGGGTGGATCGTAGGCTGATTTGAATTGTTTGAATCGGCTGCGACGGCTGCGGGATTGAGTGGTGTTGGAACATGCTTGATGAGCCCAAGGGGTGATGAGTACTTCGCTCAAAGTATCCCTTGATTGTTCGCTTGCAGTTCCAGGTGGTTGTTAGAGTCGAGCTGTCAGCAAGCTCCACTACTGTCGTCTCATCCTTGCATCCAAAACTAAAGACTAGGACCTCGCGGGTGGACACTTCCGTCTAGCTTGAAGAGGAAATAGTCTCCCCTACATATAGGGAAGATCCCGGTAATCTCTTTGATTTATATCGCAACACAGCTTATTTGTTTTCTTTAAAGTTTTCAGCTCCGATTTTTTATGTTGTTCGCATTTGTTTTTTTAGTTCTTTCTTTATTCTTCATTGTGTTATCCGCTTTGACATTTTTTTTCGTCAAAACCGTGATTCGCACTCTTTCGTGTAAGTAAATGAACAAAGAAACAAGTAAATAAGTACATGTGTACATTATAGCGTACGACATAGTGGATATACTGTCCTCATCATTACGGACTGTCGGGGCGTGTCAGCCAGTAGGAGTGCGCACACTGTTGAAGCCGTTCTCAGCCTTTTTGTTGAAACGCGTATGCGACAAAAAGTGGTAGAAAACGAGTAATACGAAGGATATAATACAGTAATGTCACTTGCCCGCTTCAACAATTGGTGCAGAACGACTTCGGTACCGCGCCAAACGCAGCCGCACTGACACGCCCCGACAGTCCGTAATGATGAGGATTGTAACTGCTGCTTATAATGGCCGCAGAGTTCTCGTCGCTCGCTGCGGAAGCCCGCGAAGGTGCGACAGTCGTTGTGGGCACGCACCGGACTAGTAGGGCAGGGAAAGAATGTTTCTAGCTAGTTGAGCGGGGTCTATCTTTGGCGAAAAACACAGATTTCAGCACCGTTCAACTATTACTACCCCAGTTTTGCGAAAACAGGCCGGATCTTGATCGACTTTTTTCTACGGGGCAGATTTGGCTGAAAGTTGGGTTCTAGGGGTAATTCGACCTCCTGAACACGAATATCACATCCACTTGGCCTGAAAGTGCCTGGCGCCCGCGCCACAGGCGCCAGTGATTTAGGGCATTTTGGCGCCGGCGCCTGTGGCGCGGGCGCCGAGCGGTTTCAGGCCGAGCGGATGTGATATTCGTGTTCAGGAGGTCGAACTACCCCTGGGCACAAGTTTTCAGCGGATTTGGTGATCTAGGGTACTTTGGCGCCGGCGCCTGTGGCGCGGGCGCCAGGCAGTTTCGGGAGGAGCGGATGTGACGTGTTCAGGAGGTCGAATTACCCCTAGAACCCAACTTTCAGCCAAATCTGCCCCCGTAGAAAAAAGTCGATCAAGATCCGGCCCGTTTTCGGAAAATTGGGGTAGTAATAGTTGAACAGTGCCGAAATTTCAAAAACATCTTTTTGTAGCTTAATCTCCTTGAAAGTTTGAAAATGTGTAAGTGTAATTGATATCACTGCAACCAATCGGGTCGCAGTCAGCGGTCGCGACCTGCGGCATTGCCACCAATGGTCATTCCTTCTGTATTGATCATTTTTCAATCGCTATTGGTAGAGCAGGGCCGCCGCAAGCGGGCTCATGCCGCGCTACGCTCGCCTACCCCGACGTATTGCAATATTGCAAACTAAACAAAGGTGAAGACAAACCCGACTTTCGCTATCTTCGATTTCGTAGAACGGGCCCCATGCCGGCGGTCTGAATGTGACGCGAAAGTAAATTCATTACTAGTGACAACATTTGTTTGAACCTGACGCTCCTAATACCGGAGTCTTACACAGAGAAAAAAATTTAAGAGGTTCTCGCTCATAAGGCATCATTCCACCATCATGACTTAAAAATTCGAAAGAATTTTCCCATAGAAATTAGGCTGCTTAGTGTCCTAGTCACGAAACTTGCATTCGCTTTTTCACTAAGGCCATCAAGTCCAGTCTTGACCAAAACCACCATTCTTTTCTCTAAAATCGATAGAAGCTCTCATGATAGGGTTGTTTGGAGCCAGGATCAGCCTGAACACAGCCCGGGCATAAAAGTGCCATACTTGCGCTAGCACCAAGAACGAATTTCATATTCTTGATCAGGATGCCAAATAATCCCAACATACAAGTTTATACTATTTTTGGCGGAATTACTTATTATTTATTATTATATATTTTATATTATTTCTAGCATCAGACCACCATATAATGCAAATCTCCATCGATCTCGCGAATATGTGCCTACTGGCTCTGGCTTCGCCAGGCGCGTTCCATAATGGAAACGGAACTTTTTCGATAGTGGGCTGCTCATACGGCGCTGCAGTGATCGAATCGTTGCAGATAGAGGAAGGCTTGGGATCGTGGCAGCTACTTAGCAACAACGCTGTTCCATTTGCAAGCAGGGGCAAAGGGGGTGGTTGGTCCGCCATTATGGAATACAAAACATAAATCTTGTTAGATAATAAGACACAGTGGTTGTAGTAGGTTTTTCAATACTGCGCAGTAGTGAATCGCTGCAGTAAAAAGCAGATTTGCGTTCCATTTCCCTGTTACGAAATGCCTACGCGATGAGCCGTCTGCTTTTTTTCACTTTAGCTTGCAACTCCGCTAAATCTATAACTATTTTTGTTTAGGGTACTATGAGCCTTGTTTAATTCATTTATTCAGCAATTGGAAGTCAAACGTAAAAGTGCCTATGACGCATGTAATGCCACATTGTGTTTCTCTGCTTTGATTTCCTGGCAGTTTTTTCCTGTTTGCCAGGCGAACTACATACCCCCGCCGCGGCTCGTCGACCTTTTCGACATTCGAACATTAGTGGGATGAGTTCTTTTTCTTAGGACTAATCCAGAAGCAGGGACATCGTTGGTTGGGGAAATCCCAACAGGGGGCTCCCGTATTTGGCACGCCGGAGAAGGGGGGGGTCCGTTTAGTTGAAGTGCGCGGCAGCCAGTAACGACCAGCGCAAATTGTCAATGTGCTGAGTCCTGTACAACGAAACTTGCTTTGTAGAGAACTCGGATATGCAAAAAAATAGTACAAAACTTTCATTCATCAAACTAATCCGAAATAACTGCAAATATTAATAAGTTCGAGTGACTCTAAATCTCGTAGGTCCGTTTGGTTGACTAAACCAGTAATCAAACGTCAAGCACTGGGTTTTCGGCTGCCAATTGCATATGGCGTGGGTCCGCGGGTCGACGCTTTGGCGCCTGGACCAACCTGTTTTTTTTCTCGACACACAGCGAACAGGTAAACATATCGGTTCATATCAGAGTTTTGAAGGCAGTTTGGGTCTCGGCTTTAATCGGGAAGTCAGCGCGTTTTGGAGAGCACGAAATTGGGTAGGTTTTGAAAGGGACGTGGTTCCATCATACGCAGGAAAACTATTGTTAAAACAGGTGGCACCCAGGGCCTCGCGCGCATGGAGCCCCCTCCCTGGAACCTTATAGACCACATTTTGCGTCGCGTGAAACAGACATTTTAGCCAAGTTTGCACATCCCATCAGCCTGACTGGCGGGCCCTCAGTGCGCGGCGCATCCAAAGTTGACGTGATCGGCGCTAAACGAACCATATCCTGCTCCTGCTCCACCACAGGATACGTTCTACATGCGTTCCTGGCTATTCGAACACGCTCACTTGGAACGGTACACAGGAAACGGGTTTTTCGCGCAGCTGGGAGTGTTCCTCAAGAAATCCCCATAGCGAGATCTCATGAATCCCGAGAGCTTCAGAAACAGTTCAAGAGGTTTTCAGAAAGAGAAAATCTTCAAACACTCGGATCCGTTCTCAGATTTGTGAAATGTTGAGTTACAAAAAAATATATATTGGTTCAAACCTGTTCAACTTAAAAACTTTCAACCTTCCACTCCCCATCGAAATGCGCTGATGGGCAGATTTCCTTGTGATTTTTTGCGACCTTCATAAACGTTTCAGTACATTTAGGAAGTGCAATCCTCCTTCTTCTACACGAATACGGTCTCCTCTTCCCCACAGGTCCGCTTTTGAGGAAGTTATGGTCCTTCAAAGACACCCTACTTTGCTGAAAATTCTCGCTCCATGGCTAAATAATTGCGAATCGATCCTGCGGGTCACAATCTGCCAATTAACATGCGCTTCTGCTACCGTACTCCAATAATCGGGGTAATGCATTTTTACGGCGGTTTGTATAACTGTTACGTAGTGAGACAAGCCTAACTTTCTCTTTTCCTCGTCCTCATCTTGAGAATATGACGTTGTTAAAGCACTGTGGATTCCGCTGATGCCGCTCCAGAGAGGAGACGTCCACTCAGAACGAATGCTCATTGAATTTAATCGCGATATATTGTTATTATTACCAGTGTGTTGTTTCAAAACGGCCATCGAAGAAGTTCATCATACGAGTTTCTCATAATACGATTGTACCGTTTTTTGTTTGCAATCATCTCTGTATTGTTCTATTATGTCATGACTTCAAGTCGTCCATTTAGTATGGGCACCTTCATACAAGTAGAATTTCATAGTGGGCGTTTCATTTCATTTAAGGCGAAAAAAACCGAACGGCAAAAAAAAGGGGGGGGTCGTACCGAACCCCCAAAAAAGGGGGGGGTCGTACAGGCTCGACCAAAATCCCCATCGAATGCTGTGCCCTGGGAAGAGGTGATGGCATAAAGGAAATTATTATTATTGTTCTATTATTTATAGAATTGTATTAATTATTATTTATTATTATTATATTACTATTATCATTATTTATTATTATTATATTACTTATTATCTTATTATTATATATTTTATATTATTTCTAGCAATCAGACCACCATATAATGCAAATCTCCATCGATCTCGCGAATATGTGCCTACTGGCTCTGAAAGGCGCCAGCCGCCGGAATGGATACCATACATGTGAACAAGTCGCCGAATAACTTCTACAGGGCAAGTCGTTTGTTCAGGAAGATTCATTTTCCGAGTTTTTGGAATCTCAATAGGGGTTATATAAAACCCAGAAACTGGAAGGAGCTTTGGTATTAGCCCGTCAAGCCGGCTGTGCAAAGGGCAGATAGTGGCTGCTATCAAGTTATGCGAGACGCGTCTTCGGAGTCTTAATCCACAACTAGTCGTGCTGGGTAGGTGGTCGTGAGCTAAGCAGAGCGGGCGACAGCCTCTTCTTCTAGTTGCGCTTGCACCACTTTCGCGCTACCGTATTCCACGCCTTATGCTAAAGGTTCTCTGCGGTCTTCATCAGTTGTTTTTCTCTCAAAGTCGTATTTGTTTTCTTTTTTTGTTTTTTAGCCTTCAATTTCTTCCCCTGCCGTATACGAACTCACAGGTTTCCCTTAATTTCCTTTCGACACCACTCCAAATATGAAATGAGCACAGCATTATCTGCATAAATAGTGCATATAACCGCGGGCAATTGCGGGGATTTGATCTCGAGATCGTCTCATAAGCCACTGCATCAGTGATTTCGGGTCATGCGTACACCTGCTGATGAAGGCGAACATTTATCCAGGATCTTCTTTTTATTTTCTTTTCACTTTCCTTTCGCACCTCCACGATATGTATATTTCTCCGATACGATTGTCGCATCGTACAGGGGGCGTCGGTTATGGTTGGTTCCCTGTGCAGATTCCACATCTATCCATCCTTTACTTGCAGATGGCCCTAAAAGTCCGCCCGAACCTTTAAACAGTTTCATTCAAAAATGATCACAAATTCCCTGGAAGTGCGGATCCCGCTTTTACGCAGACTTTGAAACATCTGCTTCGCGCAGTTGCAGCTAGGCTCTTGCTTGCAACGGTAGCACTACCTTCTACCATAAGACTTAATGTGTAGTCGTTGTTTCAGTTTCAGCGCGAGAACATAAAATTGTCGCAAGCACTTTAGGTTCTGAAGCTGCTCTTTTCCTAATCCACAGTTGAACAATTGAGAAACAAAAAACAGGAGCGTTAGTTCGGGTATCTCCGGGTGTGTGGTTCTAGGTATCACTGCCCTATTCTTACCAGGAAAGCGTTCAACAGGTCAGCCGGTCGCATTTCCAATGAGCTGCACACCATTGTACGCGTCTTGGGAAGGTGAACACAGAACTGTCTTCAAAATTTGCAGAACGATTCTCTGAACGGAGTTATGAAGGGTTTTATCCCCGCATGGTCGTTTCACGTGTTATCGCGAGGAAACGTTGAAGCGTCTTTACATTTACGTATGGAATCATTCTGAAACGTGGCAGCAGAGCGCAACGGATAGGGAGTGGGTTTCTTAAGCGGAACGTCGTAGGATCGGTTCTGGGGCAGGTTCCTTTTTTTGCATTTGTCCAAGAACATAGCTGAGAAAGCTTCTAACATCTCTGCTCGCCTGCACTACCCTATAAGGGACCTGCAATCAGTTTTTTTTTCGAAAGTGTAGACCCATTGCGGCCTGAAAGAGTGCTTCTGCTTGTACCCCTCGTAACACGTGTCACAAGGGTTTTTGTAATGAAATATCATCATATTCATGTTCAGCGGGTCGAATTACCCCTGGGGACAAGTTTCTGGCCGAATCTGATTTTTTGACTCATCATGGAATATGTGGCTTATTCCATGGGTAATTGAGCAGCAGATGGGGGCGTCACTAATACATTTCGATGACTGATCTTGGAATGGGATTTCCTCCCGATAGTCAAGAAAATAGTGCAGACGGCACGAATAAGTAAGCCAGCTACTGCTGTTTGCGGAAACACATGACTAACGAGTTATTTTTAGTTTCGAATACGGCAGTCACACCAGTACTGCTTGCTCCATAGTATTCCGATGTTAGCTATCAGTTAGCCATGACTATCCATACCCCGTTTTTCCGAAGTTGAGTCAGAAGCTCTGATTTCGCCAAGGTGACGTCCCTAGGGGTTATTTGACCCCCTGAACACGAATATGATACCTATTTTGGCGAAGAGCGCTGTGAATCGCGCTGGCACCGGTGCCAACGCTTCGGATGCCAGCGCGCCCGTAAGAAGAAAAACAGTAAAGAAAAACCTCAATAACTCCGCTCAGAGAATCGTTCTGCAAATTCTGAAGGCAGTTCTGAGTTCAGCGTGTAAAGATGAGTACAGTGATGTGCATCTCATTGCAAATGGCCAGGCTGACCTGTTGACCTTTCCTGGTTAGAGCAACAATAGTCAGTTTAACTTGAAGATAGACAACCGAAAATGAAGACGAGCTTACAGTTTCTTTCCAGACTGCTACGAGGAGCACTGAATCTAACAGTGGGAACTGTCCCCGGTGTAACCGTGGGCCTATATGGCTTCGAAATTTGTATACACATGTTCGAAGCGTCCGCTACAGGGAAGAGCAGGTAGCACGAGCAACTAAAGCTTTTATAAAGGCAGAGGAGGTAATGTAACGACTGAATTTCCATGTGGAGCGTGTGGCCAGATATTCCATTGGAAAAATGGCACGACAAAACAAAGCGAGCTAAATCGGTTTACTCGCAATGCCATATATTTGTCAAAAATTACTGATTCCACGCGATTAACTTTGAGTTTAGAAATACTTTGAGTTTAGGAAATACATTATTGTATAATATCAATGCAAGGGAGGGTCATGTTGTGTGCCCCGTCTGTGGGTACGCATTTACTTCGAACAGCCTCATTCGGAAAACAGAACCAAGAGGTCCCTTACCATGATTATACCATAATAAGCAGAAATATCTGCATTGGGATCGGGGAACCCTTCATGAGAGCAGGCAAGACGTTGTGGTTATGCAAGAGAATTGAAATAGCAAAATTAAACCCTATGTTACAGGACTGAAAACATGCGGAGCTCGCGACTAGAACTCATTTCGTAACAATAAACTCTTCCGAATTACCACATCGAAGAATGTTCAAGTATGTGTGCCAGCACGCTCGAGGGACAAAAAAAGTGTAGAAACCTGACTAGCCTATACAGAATACCAGGGCGGAGTCAGAGCCACTGTTCGGCTTCTTTAAATGTATTGTTAGTAATTTGTTCTCAGTTTTCTTCCACTAGAACTACGTTCCCCGTCTAAGCATCTTTTTTGGCCGACGGCAGCGTCGACTACTGCGGATGCTTTGGACATATTCGCCATGTTGTGACTACCGCCACACTTGTTTAACACCGCTACAATAGGTTTCGAAATTGGCTTTGCAGATACTCACGAAAATTCAGTCAGACAGGTGGGATCTCCTGCTAGAATATAATATGCGGCCGCGTATATGCTACTTCTGCTTGGAAGATACCAAGTGCGTTTGCATAGCCTGTGTTCGTGCCCTTCTGTTTCTTATTGACTTATGTGTGATTTAGGTATATTGCTCAAAAGAGAGGCCACGATGAAGGAAGATTGCATGAGAACGATCCGTTGTCATTTTGTTCCATTTGTTGTCGATTATCTTTTTGAACGCGTCACTGAATATAACACGTTACAGTTGTGAGACACCACTGATTGTATCGACGGTTTCGTTCCAGGCAACACTGTAAAAGTGGCGAGAAATTCTTGGCAAGATTCGCATGCAATGGACTGCTATTCGATGACACATTCGACGTGACACGCTATTCTTTTCGCCTAGCCTCCCTACTTGTTGCGACTGCTAGCGGGAGAGGGTTTCCCTGTTGCTCTTTGATTTCTTATCGCATAACGTCGAAAGAACTATCCGTGCTAATTCCTCAATCAAGGTATGGTCTAAAAGCGTATTACTAATAGAGTGGCTGAATGAAAGTATTTAGAAATCGATTCCGCACTTAGACAAGCGATATAGTATGACAAGCGATACCAATATTTTTTACAATGCATATGACGTAAACTTTCGTGTAGCACAAAAAATTCTGTGCTCGTTCCATATTTCAAAATGTGTGAAAAGGAAATTCGAGGAAACCTTGCAGGTAGTCCTGATATCAAGGCACATAGGGCCTTCAAAAACATTCGTGATTATAGGTGGAAGATGCGAAGAGGCGACACCAGCTCGTTTCGAACGGGAATATGCTGCATTTATCCTTGGCTCGCATCGAAGGGTGCGGAGGCTAGATTCCAAGTAAGGAAAAGTCTTTGCAAACGTTGAATTGAACATCCATATCCTGCTCCATCGAGCCGAGAAGCCGGTTTACAAGGTGCACAGGGGATGAGGAGGGTATACCTGAGTCGTAAACACTCGATGTGGAGAGTGCATCAGCATCGGGTTGGCAGGAAATATCAGAGCGTGTTTTAAGGCAAGATGAGGGAAAGCAGAGTACAAACTCGACGGAGTAAGCGTTTACAATGGTGACCATACCCATTATTGCAAAGTAACCGAACAACTATCTCATTTCTTTCAGGCGGAGTCCCATTTTGAAGAAAGTGCACGTCATTTTCTCCGCAAAGGACTTACGGATGTGCTGAAAGATCTTAGACTCGCAATTGAGGAAGCGGGAGAGCGTGCCTGAAATTCAATGTGAAGGCCTTTTGCAAAGGACGGCAGTTCAGGCACAAGGGATCACGCCGAATCCTAAACCTATTGCGGCCTATAAGAGAGCAAGTTTATGACCTTTCTGCTCGAATATTTTGAGTGGTCGAATATACGCTTTTCCAGAGGAGAGGAGTAATCGCGGACAAAAAGGGTGAAAAAAAAACGTATTACAGTGAGGACCGTTCAGTTGTGGATGCAGTCTATCCATCGCGATTTGTTGATTGTACGCTTTGTTTGCGGCAGAAGGCAACCGTCGAATCTAATCGAAGATCCTGTCCGGTAGTTTGGATGTACAAACCCAAAAAGCAAAGGTTTTGCTCATGCCCATTGTACACAAGAAAGGTTCTGCATCTGTACCATTGGCAATCTTGGAGTTTGGCAAGTAGATTATGGGGCCAATCGAAATAAAATATTTCCTTTTACTTTCTTTTTGTCAAGTGCCGTGGCCCTTGGCTATGAGTGATACCGTTTGGACGACGTACTGAGTCCCGGCTGCTGGGTCATCTATGTTGTGTGGAAACTTTGGCTGAATACTTTCATTAACGACGCCCAGCAGTCGAAACTCAGTGCGTCCAGATGGCATTAATCCTTTGCCATTCCTTCTTCATTCGATGTTATCATCTATTTTCGCTACATCTGGTGTCTACTTTTATGTGAACATAGACCTTTATTGGTCCGCTGCACACGGAACAGAAATTAGCAGCAGTTAAAAGAAAACGGCACTATTCAACTATTACTACCCCAGTTTTCCGAAAACCGGCCGGATCTTGATCGACTTTTTTCTACGGGGGCAGATTTGGCTGAAAGTTGGGTTCTAGGGGTAATTCGACCTCCTGAACACGAATATCACATCCATTTTGCCTGAAAGTGCCTGGCGCCCGCGCCACAGGCGCCGGCGCCAAAGTACCCTAGATCACCAAATCCGCTGAAAACTTGTACCCAGGGGTAGTTCGACCTCCTAAACACGAATATCACATCCGCTCGGCCTGAAACCGCTCGGCGCCTGCGCTACGGGCGCCGGCGCCAAAATGTCCAAATCACTGGCGCCTATGGCGCGGGCGCCAGGCATTTCAGGCAAAGTGGATGTGATATTCGTGTTCAGGAGGTCGAATTACCCCTAGAACCCAACTTTCAGCCAAATCCGCCCCCGTAGAAAAAAGTCGATCAAACCGGCCCTGTTTTCGCAAAACTGGGGTAGTAATAGTTGAACAGTGCCAAGAAAACAATTCAAGCCGACAGCAATGTCAGAAAAACGTGAGAATGAAAACAAAACAACTTTCAGTTTTCATGAGCACGATAGTTTCAACGGAAACAGAAAACATTTCAACCGTTGTGGCGATGTTCGTTGTCAGCTGTCAATGAATACATGTATACAAATAGGAGTACATATGTGTATATTCAATGAAAGCTAACAACCAACATACCAGCAGCGGTTGAGGAACATGAAAGAAGGAGTCAAAAAAAGGTGAAAAAGGCGAATGATAAAGGGAAAAAGTCGATAATGACTCCAAAAACTACTTTGCATTAGGAGTAGAATACGGTAGCGCAAAAGTGGTAGAATCGCAACTAGCAGATGGAGCTGGTGCCCGCTTTGCTTACGGTTAGCTCGCTGTTGTCTTGAGGGTAGTGCTTCGCCTGTTGACTAGCACTACGTTCTGTAATCATTTTTATCCGTTGACTAGTAATCACGACTAGCTCTTTCCATGGCAACAAAGTGGTGTGGTACCAAGATGTACTGGAGCTGGTACCACCACAAACAAGTGAGAGCTCAGAACACCCGAGAAAGCAAAACGAAATACTCGCACAAGCTTGAATTGAAAGGGTTTTGCCGTGCGCCATGTGCAATCTCAGAGTGTGCCTTTGATGACTGTCAACCTTTGCTCGCCTACTGGTCCGAGATTTGAGGAGTTTCATGATAGTCGTTGAACTAACAGCCTTTTTCAACCTTTATCACTGCAATCAAATCGTCTCTCTCTTGTGCAACGTGAATCTATTATATTACTACACCAGGGTCAAGCATCACGTCACGGAAAATTGAGTGCTTGGTACGATCCCCCCCTAAAAAGAAGTGCCCATACGACCTCCCCCTCTTGGTTTGGAGGCATCTGCTCTGTTTATCAGGATGCACAGTCGTCATACGGGCAGTTGAATGGGGGTCAAAGGGTCGCAGCGCGGCTGCGGCGCGTCACTACCCTCAGCTGTTTCCAGCCTGGTTTAGTAATTTTCTCCCTTATTTTTACTGCAGTTTCTACTTTTTCAAGGTAAGTTTTTTTATCTTTGTGAAGTACATTAATACGTGGACTCTTGTCTTTGCTCCCTTGAGTGCTTTGGCAGTTCTTTTTAGGTACTTGTTCAATTGTTTGTTTACTTAATCAATTCTTCGCGAAAATTAGAGAAATCTTCATCATAACATATCTTGTGAAGAAAAGGAACAACTAAACTTAGAAAAGCAGCCAAAAACAGTATTAAGTAGAAAGAAAATGACTAAACCAGGCCGCAAAAAGCTGATCGCCGCCAACAGTTCCTACGTACGCGGTTGTTGTAATTCCATTCATCCTCGTCGTACGCGTTCTGCACATTCCAAGTATTACAACAATCTCCATTCAACAACCATCTTTCGCAGAGCGGTGAGGACTATTCACGTTGCACGGCCAAGCTATATAAGAAATACACCACACGTCCCATTAAGCATGCATGGCGGCTCCTGGCCAGTGAATGATGCGGAGATTTTGCAAAGGGAAACCCGAATTTTCGACCTTTCAATAGCGACAACTTTGCTCAGGCATAATAAAGAACGAACATCTACCTGGCATTGAAAATCCGTAGGTTTTCTCTTTTAAATGAGCTCAACTGCCTTGCTGTTGCTCAATTATAACTAAAATTCGCCCGTCGCGGAAAATGACAAAAATGACGCGGAGAATTTTTTCGCGAACGGGAGTTTTTCTACTTTCCAGAGGCCATAACTTCGTTCAGGCTTGATTTGGGACGGAGACCACACGGCTTCGAGAAGTAGAATGTTTTCTGTTCCCAATGAGCGAAACCCCCTTGCTTTAGTCCAACAATAGTGGAAATTCGCAGACTTCTCTCTGAAAGGAAGATGTAGCTGCAGTAAACTCCCCGTACACCTTCTTCTCTCCCTCAGCACAGAGGTGCTGATCAACGCCTCCATGGAATGCGCCATGTACTCGATATTCTTCCCGAACGCATCTCCCATTTTGCCAGCTTGCCAGCTTCGTCGCTGCTTGAGTACTGACCTTTGCAAATATGACCCTCCCTCTCCAGACAGAGGTCAAATACGACCCCACTGTCGTGGATTGCGTGACGTATGCTTGACTCTGAACTCCACACCAGGCAGAGGAGCAATGGGTTAGGTTTCAGTCCCGTTATCTTCATTACGAGTAGCTTCACTTCGAGACTTTGGGAAGCATATAAAGCATATAACCTTAAACTAACGCTGCTTTTTTTGTATATTGACTTACACTCCGTCCAGTCTGAAAACCTTGTTGTAAAGATTTTGCGTAAGTCTCCATAAGGCTGTATAAGCACGGTCAGCATCAGTGCCTTGACTTCCGAGAAATTCGGACAGTTCTGTAATTTGAAGAACAAAAGTTGCACGTACTTCTATTGCGAAATTCTTACAGAACCATTCAAAAACTCTACTTCCGGGGCACTTTCGAAAATCTTCTAAAGGAAACGTTGAATGCTGACCCAACTTTCGTGGAAGTTGCAAGGGGAAAGCTCCACATGTGAACTGATAGGAAACTCCTTTTTCTCAAAAACGGACACTGCGCTCTTGTTGTAAACCTTAGCACCTTTGCCTGTTTCTCTTTTCCTTTCATTTCTGATCAAATGCTTTGAGTGTTACAACTTCCTTTCAGAGGGCGAAGAGCGAACCACTGTCGGATTTTGAAACAAGAGAATCTATCACAAGTCTATCCCAAAAATGGAGCAGAAAGAAACAAATTTTCAAGGCGCGCGAGAGTGTGCCAGAATGAATAAACTAGAAGACAATAGTATCGCCGAGGACCCCTGCATATCGCGACTATTCGCGATCTTATTAGTTTCTGTATTTGTTGTTTTGTTTAGTATTTACCTCTTTCATTTAGTTCAGTGCATGCCCCACGTGGCAAGAATGGTTAGTTCCCTCACATGTTGCGGTCGCGTTCGAGCCTTTCGCGAGGAGACGCTCTCTCTCTCTCTCTCTCTCTCTCTCTCTCTCTCTCTCTCTCCCTTTTCTTTATAAAGTGTACAGTCCCGCCTCGAGAGAAGCTCGGGAGCGACAGTTAGCCTTTCCTTCGCAGCACAGCTGCCTTAATTGTGGTCAACAGTAATTTATTTCTTTTATGTTGCTTTCAGGATGCTATATCACTTTGGAATTTCTAAGTGCAGGTTCGTAGTAGTAGAAGCAGTGTGGGCCGTGACTCTGTTGCTCTGGTTGGTCATAGACTTGGTATATCCACACCAGTCGGATCGCACTCGTGCTCTCCTCGCTTCTCTTGAGCTCGGCTTCGCCAGGCGGCTCCATAATTTAACGGAACTTTTTCGGTAGTGGGCTGCTCATAAGGCGCTGTAGTGATCGAATCGTAACAGACAGAGCAAGGCTTAGGATCCCGCACAACTCAGCACGCGCTTCTATTTACAGCAGCGGTGTAGTCCGCGCCATGACGCCCATAGAATACATAAATCTGTAGATAGATACAATGTGTAGTCGGCCAATACAGCGCAATATGAATCGCTCAGTGAATAAAGTTAGTTGCCGCAGTTCATGGCAACTGAGTAAACAACCGTCATGCATCTGAACTCCAGTTGCTTTAGCGGCCGTACATGATGTCGATAGCGGTAAGAGCATAGGAGTGAGTTGTGTACGAACTACTGAGAGCCTGATACCTGTCATATCAATCGCATTGTGGCAGTAAGCGGTGTTGCGGATTCCCGCTGATGACGCTTTCGACCCTTTATACTTAGCTGTCATCAGACTGTTATCATCATCAACCCAATGCATGTCCACTTCCTTCCCTATACCCATCTTGAAATCAAGGTCCCACGGTCGCTGCAACCTGCGCTAAGAATTTGGTGACACCCGCGTCTAGGGTCCCTTATCGGATCTTATCAGATGTTATCAGCTCCTGTCAGCCCCCATCTACGGCATATCACTGCTTGAAACCAAGGTCCCGCAGCTGCTGCAACTTGCCACGAATTCGGTCACCCTTCCCTTCTAAGGCTCCTTATCGAATCTTATCAGGTGTTATCACCTCCTGTCGCCAACCAAAAGTGTTGCCGTCCTGCCTTGTATATCACTCCTTGAAATCAAGGTCCCAGACTGGCTGCAATCTAGCGGCACGCTTTTGTTCGAGCGCGCGTGCGCGCGCGTGGTGCTAGGAGCCCCTTATCGAATCTTATCAGGTGCTATCACATTCTATCACCCACCAAAAGTGTTCCCGTCCTGCCACGTATATCACTTCTTGGAACTGTCGTCCTATCTTTTCTGCGACGCTCGCTATGAATTTCGTGACAGACAGACGGACGCACACACACACACACACACACACACACTTACAGACATACTTAGCGGATTATATATAGTAGGATACTATATATTCACAGGAGCAGGACACAAAGTAGCATTCAACTTACTGCAGGATATGGGTTTCTAGAGCTCTACCCCACATGCTAACAAAAACAATGTCGCAAGGGAAAATGTGATCGTGCGAAATTGGACTGGGAAACCAAAACCGTTATAGCCTAAACAGTGGTGTGTGTGCTCACAAAGCCCAGCTTCATACTGGGTACAAAACTGTGCTTGTCCAGGTTATTGCAGCTTCAAACTCATGCTTTGACAATTCGGCAACTTTTAAGCTTTCTGCTTCAACCTCTGCTTCTTTGCTTGATGACAATTTCCCTTTTTCAAGCGGTCCTTTTTGAGAAAAAGGAGGGTTGAAGATAGAATTTTGTATTGACGTGCAAATAAACTTTGGTATTTGACACATTTTCTCTTTTGACCCTTTACAAATTATCCCGGAAGTGGGGCTTTTGAAAGATATAGAAACCGGCATTATCATTCTGCATCTATACAAGGTGGCCGATAAGTATGGACGCGTGGTTCCTGGTACAATTCAGAACAGGGTCAAGCATCACGTCGCGGAAAATTGGGGGGGGGGTAGGTACGTCCCCCCCCCGGCCCCTCTCAGTGACTGTGATGGGTGCAGCTATCTGCTCTGTTAATCAGGATGTATCTGTATACATTGCGTTTTATGCGAATTTTGTACCAAATGAGAATCTGAGTGTCTTGGAACATTTACCACAAAAGCACTGAAAATTGGAAGGGATTATTTTTCCGAAGTAGTGTCATGCTATAGTGTAACTTTGAAAATTGTTCACAAATATGCCTTCCAAACTAAACAGCACCATTGAGCGCACCGCGCATTGAGATTGGAGCACTACTGGCCCGTTGCATTAGCGCAGTAGTATTTTCAAAGGGCATAATTTCATTCAGAAACCATTTTTGCAGAGCGTGAGTGAAGTTGTATGGCCTCGCTCTATCCTACTATATATAAACCGCAACGTCTGTCTGTCTGTTTGTCTGTTTGTCTGTCTGTCCTTGGAGGGGGCGGGTCAAGGGTGGGTTGGGTAGGGCATGGGTCAAGATGTACGGAACACACATGAACTGAGCTAAGCCCCGCCCACTGTGGGCGGGGCATGCGCACAGTTGTGAGCTACATAGTTCAAAATTCGTAGTTCGGTTCTAGAAGATCCCGGAGAGCGGAAATTGTGGGAAACGATAAGCAGTCAGTTGGCGGATGAAATGAGGGAGTCACACCCGTGATGGGCGAGGCGTGCTATAGGTGGGCGGTGCTCGCTACAGAACTTTCAAAAATTCGTAGTTCGGTTCTAGAAGATCCCGGAGCGGGAAATTGTGGGAAACGATAGGCAAACAGTTGGCGGACGGAATGAATGAAGCACACCCGCGATGGGCAGGTTGTTCGCCGAAGTGAACGGTGCCGGGGACAAAAACCCTCAAGAACATATCCGCAAAAACTCCAGGAAATGGGGAGTAAGTGAAACTGAGTAATGGTTGGGCAGATGAAGTTAGTTAGGAATAACCGTAGGGAGTATACCAAATATACCAAATGGTTGGTGCCATTTATTCTGCGCTTCCTCATCCAGTCACTTCGATCCTCCTTCCGGGTCACTTCACACCCGGAAGGAGGATCGGCCGGCGAAGCCAGCCTCGACTGGTGTGAAATACAATAGAGTAGCCTTGTTTCCCACATTTGAGTGTGCTCGACTTTGCCATATATTCACATCTGGGAGGAGCAGAAAAAAACACTTGGGTTGAGTGACCTCAAGAACTACATATAGCAGGTAGGCGAACAGGACACGGATTACTGCATGAAGAGATTGTATGAGAGCACTAGGGAACAACACCGAACGTGTATTATAGACGTTGTCGTACTACATATTCCATTTGCTTTCAACTAAGAAATCCTAGAAGACAGGCCCGCTCATAAAATAGAGCTGTCTTGCCCGCGTCCTTAATTATCGGCCACTGTCTATGCATATTTACAGTCGTCATCCTTGCACTTGATAGGGGCGTGTCGGCGAGAAGGAGCGTGCACACTGTTTGAAGCCTTCTCAGCCTTTTCGTTGAAACGCGTATGCGACAAAAAGTGATAGAAAACGAGTAACACGAAGGATATAATACAGTAATGTCACTTCCTGGTTCAACGATTGGTGCAGTGCGGCGAACCGCCGCCGCCACGCAGCTCGCACTGACATTGACTATCTAGTGCAAGGGATGACGACTTGTATATAGTATGTATATTACTGAAACAATGATAATGAAGACGATTTATATCATTGCTCTAATTATTTCTTATGACGAACCTGGACTGGTCTCGAAACTGCTAAATATCATTGGAGCAACAGAAGGCTCTCTAGGATAGCAATAGATCCGTCCATCTCGAGCTTTTGTAGTATGGGGTTTACGCCAAAAAGGGTCCATTATCAGTTGCTCCAATTTCGCTTGGTCCTGCACGAACTTCACTGAAAGTATGTGTGTTATGTTGTAACCTAATTTCCGATAGATAAGTCCGCACTGAGTTTGGCGATGGGGAAATTTTGCACGTTCGCTACTTCCCGTTGACGTGTGCACTCATCTAGACAGCCTCCTCTTGAGTTGACAGGGTTTACCACGCTCGCTTGACGAGCTTGCTCCAGCTTCACAAAAGTTCACAGATTTCACCAATGTGGGACATGTAAACAGGAGCAGTAAACGTGCAAAATGCCCCACGTCGCCGAACAGCGCCAGTCCGCATGTCATCGCAAACCGATGGCCGAACACTAAAAGAGACCATTGCCCTAGTTATCGTTCAGATTTACAAATCTTATTTCCAGAAAAATAGGTCTGAAAAGGAGATCTGGAAAATTTGACCGTAAAGAGTAGCAAAGGTTGATTGATTAAAGAGCTGATAAGGGACCGGATAACAGAAGTGTGGGGCAAACAACACTAAGAACGACTCTTTGAAAAAGTTCACAACAGCTTCAAAAAACACCTTAATTTTGCCGATTCTTTGAAAACATGCATGAGATAGACAATTATTTCCGCGAGTGATAATGATGAGATAGAAAATAGAATAAGATTGACATAGTAGCGGAATAAATATTAGGTTCCGTTCATATTGGGGTCAGCCCATGAGTAACGCGTCTCGTTTTTTTCGCCTCGAATATGTTCGCGGTCAAAGGCGAAAAACTTTCGTCCGCGATTGCCGCTTCTCGATGAATACTGTGCGCGCGGACGAATAGCAGGATGTCTAGATGAAGAGCGGAACCATGTGATGAAGGTAGCCTGGCAGCTCGCTGACTACTAGATGACGCTTCGGTAAGTGTGTGTCTTCTCCATAAGATCTCATTCAGTAATGGGCTCTCCAATGCCCCGCAACCGACTCGTAGAGAAGATAATATCAATTTCGAACTTAGTCCACAATTAACAACCTCCACTTTCTTACAAAAGGCAATCAAATCAGAAGAAGGGATTCTTTAAATAGCTCACGTTTCATCGTTGGTTGCGGCCCCAAGAGGTGCTTTATGTACTTCTGAAAAAAAAGACTGAATTCAGTACGTTGAAGTGAAAATGAACAGCTAGCCAGGGAATGTCAACAGGTCGCCATGGCCATTCAAGATGGGATACTTATCGACGTGTAGGTCTTGGTACGCTGATCAAATCTGCTTTCAGAATATAGCGAATGATTCTAAAGGACGGAGGGGGGGGGGATTCTAGCATAGTACTCGCCAACCCTTTTTTGCGTAGCTCAAGTTAAGTTTGAGCACAGACAGGCACAAGTGGTCAGCGGTGTAGTGGATAGGTGAGTTGCTTCATGGATGAGAGGTCAGGGTTGATTCCTTAACAAGTTCGCATTTTTACATTTTTTCGGAACTTCTTCTGTGAGTCTAGGAAACACTTCTATCCGTTGTT
>MU952279.1:0-11633 GCA_036418165.1 Cooperia oncophora | reverse complement strand
AGCGCTGGCGTCGAGTAGTGAATGGTGATGGTGCATACCTCTAATCTCCAGGCTGGTTCGTTTTTGAGATATTTACAAAAAAGTCGTGTATAAGAACTTATGCGACAACCTAATAAATATGACAGGCGTATGGGCTAAGCTCACAAGGATCCTAACAGGTCGATCCGGCCATTTGCAATGAGATGTATACATATGTGGACGTGTCTTGAGCCGCTGAATCCAAATCTGCCCTCCGAATTTGCGGAACGATTCTCTGAAGGGAGTTACGGACCATTTAATCTTTGCTCTGTTTGCACAAGTTGAGAAGGATAACTGCTTGCGGCAAGCGGCCGATGGCCTAGTGGATAAGCGCACTGCTTCAGAGACACGAGGTCGCATGTTGGAATCCTTGACTCTTGAAACTTTTTGCTTTTGTTCAAAACACTTGATATGAGCCCCAAAAACTTCTGTTTGGCCATTTTTTGATTATTTGCCGACGGGAGGCGAGCGAGTCTCCATTTGTGTTCCCTTTTGAAAACTTTTATTATGATGATAACGTTTCTAGAGCTTGCATTCATGCAACTGTATGGCTTACGGTCTCGTTCAAGTTGGCGCAACTTGACCAGATGGTATTTACTAGGGATAAAGCGGTACTCGCTGTTCATGGAAGTGAGAGAGCGGTTCCTTTGGCCGACGAGCGGTAAAATGAGATCGCTTTGTCCACCTTGCGTTGCAGTATCTCCGTTGATCAGCATCGTGAACCACACTGTTCAATGAAAAACCACCTTCTCCTTCGAGGTCACGATATCGCCAAAAACAAGGAGCCTTCTTGTCGGGCCTTTAAGCTTGTCGCACTCCTCGTCCTCTGGGCTCCATAGGAGGTCTTTCTCATCCTCTTCCACATAGTCCTCCTCGTCGACGCCGATTAGTAAGTTGTCGTATACGGCGTCTCGCAAGATAGGCCCAAAGACATCTCGACAGAACAAGAAAGCAACCAGCAATTACTTTGTGCGGAATGCCACGTGTCGGTAGATCACAATCATGAGGGCTGATCATATCGGATAATTCTGCACAGCGTAGACAGAATATTGTCAAAATCAAAAACCAGTTGTAGTGGCCAAACCGAACTTTTTTGGGGGCTCATATCAAGTGTTTTGAACAAAAGCAAAAAGTCTCAAGGGTCAAGGCCTCCAGCATGCGACCTCGTGCCTCTGAAGCAGTGCGCTTAATGCCATGGGCCGGTTGCCGTAGGCAGTGATCCTTCTCGACTTGCACGTGCAAGTAGAACAGAAATAAATGGTCCGTAACTCCCTTCAGAGAATCGTTCCGCAAATTCGGAGGGCAGATTTCGGATTCAGCGGCTCAAGACACGTCCACATGTATACATCTCATTGCAAATGGCCGGATCGACCTGTTGGGGTTCCCTTGTCAGTGAAAAGTGCAGGTTGAGGCGAGGGCGACTTGTGGAGCCGTTGCCATTGAGGAGAGACATCCATTGCGCTTGAGGCATGCCTATGTATCGTCTACAAGTTCCGTCCCGAGGAACAGAAGAAGACGCTCCAAACTTCGTTTTACCATGCAGACCTCGCAAGGCTCCTTGTGGTGGGTACTCTTACGCTACCGATGGAATTCGCGTGCACAATCCTCACGACACTTCCCTAGGAAGAAGCGAAGAAGCGAGGCGAAAGAAACGCATGGTAGTCCCAATAGCAACACTTCTTCTCGAGAAAAAAAGTGAGCAGGAACACTGAACCGCAGCAGCTATGGAAGAGAGCATACATTGTCAAAAGACGATGAAAAGTGAAAATTAAACTGGAATATTAGGTGTTTGTATGAAATTGCGTTCTTACCCATTCCATCCGTCTCTGCTACAAGTAAGATTAAAAGCAGCGAGTACCCAAGAAACGCCATTATGGGGCTGCAAAACCTCATAATAAGGCTGCTAAATGAGGATTGTCCAATGTACAGTCCTCATCATTGCGGACCGGTGGGGCGTGTCAGTGCGGCTGCGTTTGGCGCGGTGCCAAAGTCGTTCTGCACCAGTTGTTGAAGCGGGCAAGTGACATTACTGTATTATATCCTTCGTATTACTCGTTTTCTACCACTTTTTGTCGCATACGCGTTTCAACAAAAAGGCTGAGAACGGCTTCAACAGTGTGCACACTCATACTGGCTGACACGCCCCACCGGTCCGCAATGATGAGGACTGTAGAAAGTGAACGGTCTGTTTTTTGTTTGATGACTAGAATGTAACATCCTTTTATATATATATCCTTTTATATATAGTCCTCTAAGTTTGTCTTGTCTGTTGGTGGGTGTTTGTTTGTTTGTTTGTTTGGCCGAGAAATTGATTCAGACATAGAAAGTTCATTAATAAGTGATATAGTGGGTACGACTGAAATATTACTGGTGTGTGACATAAAATGTTAGCAACTGATACCAGCTGACAAGTAACCGAAAGGGAGGGGCACAAAAATCATACAGCCGGTCCCAGAAAAGGCGCAACGTCGGTTCTAGGATATGATATAGAGCATTACCTGTATCACCTGTGCTCCCGTTGATCATCGAGTTTGCTGGCTTCCCACGAGGTGGGTACCTTGCATTCCGACAGGTAGCGCGTGAAGAGTCGAGCCAGAGTTTTGACGAGAAGATATAGAGCATATGGCAGGAATACTATTGGTGGGTGACAAAAAGTGACGTCGTCTGATTAGTGGCGCCCGTCACAATAACAGTGGGAAGTTGGTAATAGAAGGTGATATACAGAATTCTTCTTCTTTTCCCTGGCGTTAGTCCCGCGCCGTCGCAGGGTCCGCTGTTCTTGTTAGACGTCGCCACTTGTTCCGATCCACTGCATCTTCTGCCGTGGCTTTCACTTCAGTGAGGTCCTTCTTGATGACGTCCCTCCATCTTTTCTTTGGGGCTCCTCGTGGTCGCTTGCCCTCTACTTCGAATTCCAATGCCTTCCTTATTGGGTGGTCTTCAGGCCTCCTCAGTACGTGCCCATACCATCGCAGTCGCTGCTCTCGTGCCTTCAGCTGGATCGGAGCCGTCTGTGTGACCGCCCTGACGTCCTCGTTTCTGACTCTGTCGAGTCGTGTCCAACCGCAGGCCCATCTCAGCATCCTCATTTCAGCTGAGTGGAGCTGCCTTTCATGGTTCTTGCAGATGGGCCAGCACTCACTGCCGTAGAGCATTGTAGGCCTTACCACCGGTACACCTTGCCCTTGAGCGTTCTCGAGCATCGGGTCGCACAGGATGCCACTGGACTCTAGCCAGGCTACGTTGATTCGGGCTTCACCGCCTGGATCCACGCTGCCATCAGCTGCTAGGTCGCTCCCCAGGTACTGGAAAGTCCTCGACCCTTTCGATGCTCTCGCCATGGCGGTCTACAATGGATTCAAAGCCTAGAATCTTAGAATTCTTCAGGCTCGGACGGAGTCCACTCTCAGCGAGGACCTCCTGCCACCTTTGCACTTTGTAGTTCTTTCCTGCTGTCCGCTATCAGGGCGATGTCGTCAGCGTAGAGGATGGTTTTCAGTGGTCCCTCCATGAGTTCTTTGCCATGACATCCAGAGTCAGGAGGAAGAGGAACGGGCTGAGGGCTGATCCTTGGTGTACCCCAACCGTAATGTTACCTCCTTTGTCAAGCCGTGAGGAGATGTTCCCTGCTTTAACCAATTGTAGATTAATCCGCTATGGACACTAGGTGCTCTGGAACGTTACGTCTCTAAGCGCTCTTTAAATGCAAGCCGAGGCAGGCGGTCGAATGCCTTTTTAAGGTTAGATCGCTTTTCTCATTACCTCTCCATCAGCTGTCTGGCGATGAAGATGGCATCAGTGGTGGACCTTTCGGGCATGAAGCCGAACTGTTCCTGCGAGATAGGGACAAGTTCTCAGCCTTGTGTTGACCAGGCGCTCGTACAGCACAAATGGTATGGAGAGTCAACTTGATGCCGCGGTAGTTGGAGCACTCCGTCGCGTCCCCTTTCTGCTGAAGATGGGGACGTGCTGCTCCTCCACGCATCCGGCATCCTTCCTTCAGCCGTTACGTTGTTTAGGAAGTGTGTGAGCCAACTCACCCCATGCTCTCCAAGGGCCTTCCATGCCTCACGCATGTCCTACACACATTGAATCCTCCTGGTTTATTCGTGTTTTCTATTGTGATCTCCCCGAAGGAGACATCATTTAATTTCGACCGTTGTGGTGTGACAAAAGGTTCAAGTTGAAGTAGTCCGGATGTGCAATGTGGACAACGTTCCGCTATTTCCGGAAGAGGCACAGCTGAGCGTCTTTGAACTGCAGAAAAAAGAGAACTCATTTTTGCCTTCATCACTCTTATCAGTTGGTATCATTACTTGTAGCCTGCCATCACTGTTCACATCCCTGAAGCTTCACAGCTCACTAGTGGGAAAGTCTTGCTTGGGAAAGTCTTGCTGCATTAGAGAGCGAAGACGGCAGCAAGGTCCCTCATCCTTCCCTATCAGTTGCTGTTCTTCTGTGTCATCCATCATAAGTGACTCCCTATATGTTCCGACGGACGCACTCATAAAGACCCCAACACACAGAGACATAACTAGCGGTATGTATAGTAGGATAAAAAGATAATACTCGACACAGTGCTGATTAGAAAAGCAGAAAACGTTGGCTGGAAATGCGCCATGTAGAATTCCTTTCTCAACTGTGCCATTACGTGGCCAAGACGAACAATGCCCATGGTCCGCGAGGTTTTAGTGGTTGCTCTTCCTGTAATTTCATCAACTCTTTCTTCTCGTCATCTCACTCAAATGAAGCCAGTAGCGGAACAACCGTACCACAATGAAGCTTTAACGAGTGGAACAAATGAGGGTGGGGCGTTGCTAGTGAATAATACCGAACTTCGTTTCCTGGCAAATAGCAGAACAACCACCATATACGCGCAAGTTATTCATTTCCCGGGGATCTAGCGATCTTAGTGAAGGTGGGGCAGGAACTGCGCGAATATCCTGTCTTTGAACGGTATGTATTCCCTGAGAACAGTGCATCTGGAAGAGAAGATTTGTGATGCACTGGGTTAGATGTATTGATGAATGATTAATGCTTCCCTTCCTCATCTTCCCTATTCATGCTTACTATTGGCCTGTTGTTAATATATTCATACAATTTCGTTTCGGGAAATGTCGCCGTTGCGGCATTGTTGCCCACCTCTAGTGAAAGGAATGAGCTCTCGTTCCTTCGGGGACGTCGGCACAACGAATGCTGCCTAACCTAACAAAGCAGAAACGCTTGCAGTGGATTCGAGTGCCTAGGATGATGTGTAAGTGTAAACTAGTGACACAGTCACTCAAAAGGCTAGTAGCTAGAGCACTATTTAAGAAGAAAGCTGCATTGTGAAACTTACCACCCACGCGAAGTGATTAGTGAAAATGATCTCACCGGGTCTACTACAGCAGGTGCGGTTATCTTAATCCTCGTTTATCATTCCAGTGAATAGAAATCTCTAACAAGCATTGTTTCGTGATTGACAACGACAGATAGGAATTTATGCGTGTATTCAAAATGGAGCACCACGAAATTCATGACGAGGGCCACAGTAGGATGTTGCTTTAAAGTGTAGGTATGAAGAGCCAGAAGGGGACATTAGTAGCTGGTGGTAGGAAGCGATAACAGCTGGTAAGATCTGATAAGGGACCACGAAACGAGAGTTAGCGACTCGAAGTGTTAGTGGCTAACCGAAGCTTATGACAGTTTGTGCTTCTTAACACTTCCTGTGGCTAAACTGCGACCACTGATATAATGCAGGCCTAAGTATCAGAGTAGGCTCGAGGAGTGAGCTCCTTCCTTTCATTCGCATTTCGACGTTAGACTCGCAAATTCCCGCGAAAATTAGATGCGGTACTTGGTGCCTCTTCCTTCCGACCCGGCGCTCTTCCCTCAGGCGAGCTAGAATGTGCACTCGCTCAAGTGTTCGACGTCCTTACATCTAACATGCATCACAGAGCACACAGTTCGATGGGTGAGTATCATTTTGCTGAAATCATGATGGCTGAAGGAAAGAAATCACACTCTAAGTCTCTGATAATTGATAGAATAGCAGTAAGATGTAGGAAGAAATGCAGTGATTCTATCGATTCTTGTAAACGACATCATTGGTTTCGTCGCAGTTCCCTATCACCAAACTCTTCATTTTGGAGATGTGAAAGCTCCACCACCAAGCTCCAACGACTAAGACTGCAAAACTCCTTCCCTGCCCCTATCAGTTGTTGTCGCTTTTTGTCCCTACTGTTGATGTCTCCATCTCACCCTTTGAAATTTAGAGCGAGGTTCGCAGCAGGTTCGCAGCGTGGAGGGTCAGTTCCAAAGTGTGATGTAGGTGGTGGGGCGAGAACACTACTGGTGGGTGACAGAAGGTTATCACACCGATAGATTCCTTAAATTCCCTTATGTCACATGCTGGAACGTCGCTGATGTCGCAAACCTCCCTCGGTGAATCTGGCAACTCTCCTCTTCTAAATTTGCTTATCTGAACTTATCAGATGTGATGACCTTCTGTCACCCCCCAGTACTAATCTAGCCACACCACCTACATCACACTTTGAAAAATCACGCCGCAGTTGCTGTGACCTCGATCTGAATTTGATGAGCAGACTTTCGATTTTTTTATCGAAGGGCTTGTAGCTCTCCCTATTTTGAAGAAAAACGGAATAGATTCACGCTGACTCAGACGAAATAGATATTAGCGGATATTCTACCCTAGCTCAACTGGCCATTTTGAAAAGGTGCCCACTTTTGAAATGCACTGTATAATTGTCTCTCATAAACAACATTGGAAAATTATATCCATTGTGGCATCTAAAGCGTTCTACAGCTTCATGCGAATATCTCCGTATATATAGTTTGTAACACTGCAATTTGTCGTGGGCGGCGAGCGCAGCGCGGTATAAGCCTGTTGCGGCTGCCTTTCTCTACCAATGGCGGATTCCAGGGAGTGATCACTTCGCATGTTTTGGTTGATCAGTCTGTTGTTCTTCTCGCAGTCAGTTAAGATATGGCTCTTGATGTGTGGTACATCTCCTCAAGTATCAGGATACATAGAAATTGCTTCTGGATATTGTGACACACATGTGCGGGAGACACATTTACACGGTCCGTAATGTGTCAAATTAATGATGGAAGAAGGTTACTCAGAATGAATTTCAAAAGCCAGAAATGTTTCTCTAGCGAGGCTTTCATCAAACGATTTGTGGCATATGCCGCAGACAAAGCACTTCCTGCGCCCTTCCTTAGCATTCGCTATCCCAGCAAACGGTGCCTTCTGCGATGTCATGAACTATGCGGGTGATCTGTTAGGCAAGAGAATCGATCGAAAAACTCAGAAGCTTGTTTCTCAAATGGCATTTCACCACAGTCAAGGTGTTCATTGCCAACCAACGCCCGCCATAGCGTTATGCAAGTTCTCTGCTAAATACGACCTCCCCCTCTGAAAGAGGGTCTCAATACGACTTTCTACCTGAAAATTGTGAGATGACATCGAACCGGATACTCGACTTTTGAACGTTCGCGAGTATTCAGCAGTTGCCCTGTAGTGAGTCATTTCTTCAAATAGGCCTGGAGCTCCGAAATTGCATTTTTTGAATATCCCTGAATTTTGCTTCATCAAGTCGGCATCAGAGGAATGCTGTTTAGTTGGTTCCGTTCTTACCTGAGTGGCAGATGTGTGTCAAAGTAGGTAATGCTTATTCTAGTCTTGTGGAGTGCACGAGTGGTGTGCCACAAGGTGGAGTACTATCCCCTCTTTTATTCTTGATATACACTCATGATCTTCCTATCTTGTTGAAAACTCATCCATCGGTAAAAGTTCAACTTTACGCTGATGATATAAAAATTTATGGAGTCTACACAAGTGAGAATAGAGCTGTCATCCATGATGCGCTTTCCAAAGCCGTCGTGAAGATGATGGAATGGGCCAAGAACTGGGGATTGCCTGTCAACCTTACCAAGACCTTTGTACTCCATCTTGGATCGGCTACACCCATTGAGTACAGGTTTAATGAAACCATACTAGAAACTGTTGATGAAGTACGCGATCTGGGTATTCATCTAAGCAAAGGTTTGAACTTCAAGACACACATAAATGTAATAGTTCATAAAGCCCTATCTGTACTTTTTATGATATGTAGAAGTGTTAAATGTAGAGACGCTCGCATCCTATTAAGCCTTTATAGGACCTACGTTAGACCGATTCTAGAGTATGGGTCCCAAATCTGGAGCCCCTGCACTAGAAAGGGACAGATGAGAATAGAAAAGGTACAGCACATCTTCACTAGGATACTTTTTCATAGATGTGGTTTATCTTCGTCTTCTTCGAGTAGCATGCCGTCCTACAAAGAAAGGCTGAAGACTTTAAAACTAGAAAGCTTGTCGTACCGTCGTGTGATCAGCGACTTGGTATTCTGTTTCAAACTTCTAAAAGGAGAATTGAAACTTGGTGCTAGTAAGTACTGGACTTTCAGGCCCTGCCGTGGTCGCACAGGGAGCATCTCCATACAACTGCCGACCTTGAGCACGAGGCACTCTTTATATACCCGCAACTTGATCTTCTTCCGTGGTGCTAAATGGCTGGAATTACTACCGAGGAATGTTCTCGATGCTCCTACCACGCAATCCTTTCGAGCCAGACTGCGAAAAGTAGACTTGGCCTCAGTTCTAATGATGCCTGATATATGATTTGTACACTGTATGATAAGTGGTTCCGCATTGGCTGTTAAAGCATCCACTATTTGGTAGTTCACTGACCATGACTGTTTTATCTAAGTCCTTGCCAGGGACTCCTTCTTTTTCTTTTTTTTTTGCACACACCCTGTCCGGAGTGGCACTTTCCTAGCCTACCGTTTCCACGAGGGTCGTCGGCATACCCGTGTTTCGAAGTTACGGTAAGCCCCTATGACCCCAAACGTGGCGATCGGGCACCATGGCCGGCTGGTGCAGGTCTGTGCTACTGCTGACTTCGGCCGGGCATCATAACACTCATAAACGCATATTGTCCTATTTATTAGTCAGGTCGGAGCTTTTCTTATTGCGTCATTTCCAGAACAGCAATGCGTACCACTATTTCATTTTAAACAGTCATCCAAGTTCGCTGTCTTTTCTCTGTTAGTGGTTAGTGTTTTGAGTTCACTTAGTTTAAAGTGGTTATTCTGTGCCTCCCTCTATTTTTCCCTTTTTTCTTTTTTTTCACTATTTCCTTGTTTCTACAAATGTTGTGTCTGTTTTGATTAACTGACTGTTTTAGTTGTAGTGCGGTAATGGCCGCAAATAAAATAAATAAATAAATACCCCTGAATTTTTGAGAGTCCTATCAGGTACCACCTCACAGCAGTGATAGGTGTACCTAGTGGTGGCCAGCGATACAAACAGCTACGCAGTACGCAAAAGAGCCAACACTCCTGCCCAAGCAGCTTCAGTAGGGTCCCAGTCATGTGTACAAAGGATACGCTTTTCTACAACGTCGGAAGTAGCCTCTACCGATGATGGGCAATCTAATCTTGTTAGGGAATCAGAAGAAGAAGGAAGGAAGAAGGAGAGGGATTAGGAGCCCAAAAGCTCCTTCAACCAAAGACATAAGGAGTGCCTCTTCGTCTTCGTACCGTCGCATCGAAAGATGACCTTCAAGCCCTTTTGTTGAGGAGCAATCAGATCACATACCAATCTTAATGCTATCGCGTTACAACAGACGGAAGGCAGAACGGGAACCAAAAACCGATCACAACGAGCTGCTTATTGTTGGAGCCAAGGTGGATGGCAAGAATGTCGGCGGAATTGGATTTCTCGTAAACCTGGCAGTGGTCCACCTAAGGACTCTCACAAAATAGCTGATTCACACACCGTTGTTCTATGTCTTCAGGCCAAAAGCCAAGGTATCACTTCCATCGTCAATGGATTTGCGGCAAGCCTTCGCAGCCACAAACGAGGAACGGAAGAATTTTCACCATTTTTTGGAAGACACGACTCGGAATCCGTCTAAAAGTTGGCAAAGTTCTGAAAAAAGAGGTGCTATCACAAGCATGTTATTGGAGACTGAAAAGCCATTATAGGCGCTACCAACAACGGCCATTGGCAACTGGGGCCCCACGAATCAAGCAGTCTGATGAGAATGGAGAATGGCTGCTTCCTTTCACATGCATGCCGCTCGTACCTCGGATCTCCGTATACGAGAAGCCTCTCAGATGGCGATGGACATGGGAAAGTTGAATGGATATACGCGTAAGGACTGACCACATTTCATGCACATCGTTGCCGTCATTCGATAGCGGCACAGGATACCGTTTGATACGTGCCAAAGTATGTATTAAGATGGAAACATTCAATTGCGACATGCACCCTTCACCCTCTAGAACACCTTCCTATAGCAATCAGAAGCTGTCATTGAGGCCCGTAACTGGAATCTGTTGAACGACCCACGGCAAGACTCTAGATATCTTGTCGAAGATCTTTCAAGCGCATAAGAGTTCTCATATTTCGCACTGCCAGGATCCGCCCAAGGATCAGTTCTCTCGCAGCTGTGTTGATGGAAAAGCCTGCTATGAAACTTGTTCTTGATGCCACACACGGGGAGAAAATCTGTCGATCTTCGAGCCTACAGGAGAACTATATCGTTGGAAAGAGGTGGAAAGTAGATCGAGCATCAGACGCTGTAAACGAGATCTCAGCGATCAAAGAACTGTCATTTCAACAATTGTGGGCAGAGATGGAAGGATACCAACATGTAGAAGATCGACCGAGAACATGTTAGTGAACTCTACACATAGCTTTCCCGCTCCACTACTGTTTCAAGATGCTCTTTATCGCTAGCTGTAGACCCCTCTAATCTTGGAATCAAAAGTTGCATAAGTGATAAAAAAAGTGAATAAATCCACTAATTCAATCATTACCTGCGATTAGGACTAATTCCAGAATCCGATAACAGTTCTTCTGTTCAAGAAAGGTCAGAGGGAGGAGAGTGTCAACTGGCCTATCAGCCTAACGGTATGTGAGTCCTTCACGAAAATGGTGCTAAGCCGACTGTTAGTTAGTGGAGCAGTTTGGCTTCTACAGGAACTTTTCTTGACGGAAAACATACAGGCAATAATACACGGCACAGAGAGGAGCCAATGAATACATCTTCATCTTATCCTCGTCTACGTGTACAATGAAAAGGGTTTCGACTCCGGTTAGGACGTAATTGCTTGCTCTCATGCCCTAGTGCAAGACGGATACTCTTGGCTGCTAAATTTCTGTTCGAACAGGTCTTCCGACTCATCAACAACGCTTCAATTTTTCGAGGGCAGGTTGAAGATAACCACTAGGGTTAGGGCAGGGGAGCACGATATCCTCCAAGTTCTTCACGGCTATATTACAGTACCAGTCGGATCACCCGGCTGCCGCCGGGTGCTCCTCCTTCGTCGTCATGGCCCGGCTTCGCCGAGCCGGCCTGTCTTCGCCAGCAGCTCTTTCTTTAGGACAGCGTAGAGCTGTGCAAATCGCCAAACTGTCACAGTTCATTTTCCAGCAAAATGTAGAAAAATAGTTGAAAATAGCTCGAGCAATGGGTTAAAGTTGGATCAGCGAGTTGAAGTTGAAGTTGAACCGACGCTATGATATTCGTTGTCAAAGAGGCAGACGCACACGCATGGACATAG
>MU952273.1:0-11904 GCA_036418165.1 Cooperia oncophora | reverse complement strand
CCATACTTAATCTTGATCATGGCTACATAAAATGTTGCTCAAGACCACAATGTTTCATAGAAACTCGATCGTGGCCAACCTTAGTCATAATCCCTCCGTATTATAGGGCGCATAATGGGGAGCGAATTGTAGGACTGTCGCATGACCATTTAACCAGTGATGCCGTGAGTCTAGTACGGTTTCTCCTCACTGCAGGTGCCCTTTCCCAAGAGGCATTCAAGGAAAGCAGTTCCTTAATTTCCGCATGTGAGGGTGGGCTGAAAGACGCAGGAAACTATAACACACTGTGGATCCCCCTCAAAACGAATGACTCCTGTGCTTCCAGGCACGACGGCTGTATATCTTGTCTCCAATGGGAGAGGCGTTGGAGGTACTGTACATATATCGGACTCATACGACTGCAGGTCCTCGCCACCCATTGCGGAGCCGCGAAGAGTCGATGGATCTTCGGACTGCGGATCTTCGGACTACATCAGCAGAGGAGGATTCCGACGAATACAGCCTACCCACCACAAGGACGACTTGCCAAGGGCGTGGCGAATTGGTCCGCAGCTGCACCCACGTGCCATTTTGCCGCACCACACTGTTCCGACTAACATTGAACTTTGAGATCTCATAATAGCACTTTTTTCACGGCTGCTACCACACCGGGGAAGAGAATGGATAGATTCAACTGCGTAAATATCGAGGGCGCTTGGAGCTGATTCCCGTTAGACTGCTGGAAAAGCAAATAGTTATGGTACTATTATTTCACGATGACGCAAAGCTTCCTCATTGATTAATTGATTTTCGTAATGCGGCATGCACACTGCTACACTCCTGATCCCTGAGAAGGAGTAGGCGTGGCTTTTGAGCATGGCATAGGACGGGTTACTCGTGGGATACTTCAATTTGAAACAACTGCTATCTTGTTCTGTGTTAGATGTAGACATGATTACGACTGCTCCAAAATGACAATATCTCACGAAAACCTGGGCCGCCGCCATTTTAAAATCAAGTACGCAGCCACGCCTACCCGATCTCAGGGATTTCGAGTATACCTCCAATCAGAATGGTATGGTGGCCTATCCAAGGAGCTGGGTGTCAGTCTACGTAGTAGACAGTGTTTTGGCTGGTCAGCCCTGCCGGCAGTCGATATGTACAGGGGGGGGGGGGGCAAAAAAAGTCATTCCGGCCGAGTCACATATGAGCGAAGTTTTCGCAGCCCAGACAGAGGAAGTGGATATGAGTACCAGGGCGGAAGATACCAAGATCTTCCTCTATAAGCAGGAGCCGGCTGCCGCCATTCACCTTCATGTACACCAAAATATGAAGTCATCTCCAGTCGCGGCCTGAGTGGAGAACGCCTTTGGAATTCACGTGGCCTCCAAACAGCTGCGGAACTTCTTGAATGGAATCACCCATGGATAGCTACCTGGAGACCAGTACTCTTGATCTGCAAGACCTCAACATCGAGCAGCTCCGGCAACGTCGCTACGGTCCAGGACATCATCTTCACCCCATTCACCAAGGCGCGGGTTGATGGTGTGGACCGGCCGTACCTGGAATGGGAAGACCGATATTTTCTTTGTAGACCCCGACTGAAGGTGAGCGCTGGCGGTTACATCAAGTAACTCGAGAAGGATATCCTCCCTACGCCCGTACCTTCTTGGAGACCTTGTGCTGCTACAGGTTTGGGTGCCACCACATGGAATCGAAGGGTTTTGGAAAAACTCCCGCCTACTTCGAATGGAAGGGCGTTTCGTACCTGATGAAGATGTAATATTGAAATATGTCCCCTGACCTGAACCCACTCAATTACCTAGTTCGGGCGGAGCTCAACAGGGTGGTCTACAGTGGCGGAGAAATCAACGATCTCGCTCACTCAACTCCCAAAGAATCGACAACTAGCTCAACTCCGGTACCCACTCACTTTCGCGCGGCCGAATCTCTCGATGGCGCTCCTCCAGAAGGCTGTGGCGGAGTATCATTATAGTATTTAATGTGCTCTTTAATATGGTAGTAAAAAAAAAGTAAAAGTATGGAGGAAAAATGACTTTTTTTTTGCCCCCCCCCTGTAATACTGATCACTGACTGGTAAGCTAGGTAACGGTAGCGTAGGGAAGCACTGGGGTAAGCTATGCCCAGAGCACATCGTGCCGTTGGGAAAATTACGATTCCCTGACGTTCGTCCTCTAGTGTTACCCCCCCCCCCTTTCCCATTCACCACCCTATCCACCGTCTTCCAGACTGTGCCAGTTTCCTACCACTACGCCTACCACGTCTCTGCCAGAAATTCCTTCATTTTTCCCATAAAAAATATTGTCGAGCGGGGGACGACGTGCAGCGCACTATACCCCCCCCCTCTAACGATCAGCTACGACCCCTTCGCTGAGGACCTATAAAGTAGGGTCTGCCCTGGCTATACCGCCGACCACTACATCATATCTCCACAAATAGGGCAATCGTCCCGTCCCCAACATCGAAGGTTCGATACGCTGCATCCAGACGTGAAAGTAGCTGGGATCCACCCGAACACTCAATCAGAAGAGGCGGCGTCATTACATCAAAGGAGCGGACCCTGTACCGCCGAAGAAAAAACGCTGAGGGACGAGAAGAAGGCATGCTGGAGAAAACAGCGAATAGTTGCAACATCCAAAAGCAAGAACGTTGGCCCGGACGTCGAATAACGAAAACCTTGTCCTTGGTAGGATGCTTCAGGGTATTGAGTTGTTCTGAAGTTGCTGCAGTGTGATTAGAACTGCTCAGCAGATCACACCCAAAAAAATAATTGGTCGATAATGTTTGCTGAGGGCGAGAAGTTTCCAAGAGGGACAAATAATGTCTCAAAAAAAGCGGAAATGGGATTAGCAGATTCCAGTCGAAATATTGTATCAGCTGATGATGCCTGCCATATTTACACGATTGGATCCCCTCATACACTTTTTGCGATACTGGAAGGGTCTTATAAAAGCACCGCTAGCACCGCAGAAGGTATTCTGTTCCGCTTGAGGCTATGATAACACTAATCGCGGTAACCTGCCTAGTGAGTTTGCCCCAACGTTTCGTCATCAACTGCAATTTCAAAAAAAAATTATTTAGGTGCTTCAGCGATCACTGGGAAAGGCTGGTGCGTACATATGAGATACGCTGTACATCTTCCATTTTGAACTCGAGCAGAACACTTCAAAGCACTTTTCAGAGATCTGTTCCCTTGAAAATGGAATGACGGACGAGCTCAGGCAAATTTTCATCGATAAGCACAACCAATATCGGTTTGTTCTTGTTACAGTACATGTTCCTTGGAATGACATTATTAGCTCTGAGCGCCAGAAAATCTTCCAGGTCACAAGTTGCCAGAGGACTGGCCGAGAATCCAAGTTCGGAGGATTCGCCCCGACGGCGGCCAAAATGCTCAAAGTGGTAGGGCGATGTAGATCCGTGTGCTCTATCGCACTGAAACTATTGGGAACATGTTTCAGACCCTATGAGCTTAAATAATTTACAAATAATGAGGACACTCGCTAGCGCCTTTACAAGACGGGTTCATATGTTAATCTATAAGATGATGAATAATTTGCTAGAGCTACGACTGCGAAGTGTTGTGAGGAAAATATGATGGAGTGGCTCCAACAGTGTATATGGGGACATTCCTCCTATGATGCCAGGAAAGGTTGGGGACAGAACCTATATTCACTGCGTGCGCAGAACTGGGACAAGAAAAGAACTGCAGCATCGGTAGGAGTATCGACCTGACACAGAACCCCACTGAGGGGCAACAAATTCATTATAGAGTGTCGACGCCTGGTTCAGCGAACTGAAGTCGAAAGGCGTACCTCCGAATAACACGCTAACCATGGACGTCTTCAATAGGGGTGTTGGTCATTATTCTCAGGTGACTCTGAATTCCTGCGGAAATTCGAGCAACAATGAGCGATGATATCGTCGTTTCAGCTAGTTTGGCAAAGCAGTGACAAAATCGGATGCGGCGTGATCTGGTGTGAAGGAAGGACAATGGCAGGATGCGAGTACAAGCCTACGTAAGTAAGCAGCCTTGATTTGCTAATAGCTTCGCCGTGCAAACCATTTTCAGGGGAAACTACATTGGAGCCTTGATTTACGAGATCGGAGAGCCATGCGCCAACTGTAAGTGTGATGGCTGTGTATGCAGTAAAGAAGATGGTCTATGCACTGTACCGTCCGCAACTCCAAAGCCCACTGTGACCACTACAAAAGCGCCAGAGAATCCTGAAGAGCAAAAGGATTATTCAACAGAACTTGACAAAAAGCCGACAACAAAGCCAGGTCATACGATTGTGACCTATGTTTCACCGAATTGAAACGTCTACCTTGATCGTACGAAAGTGCACTTACAGAAACACACTGCTCCCTCGATAATGGGATGACGGATGAGGTCAGGCAAATTTTCGTTCGATAAGCACAATCAGTACCGGTTGGTTTTAGCTGCACCGCAATCTTGTGAATACGGATTCGCTGCCGAACTGCTCACGAGTTTTTAAGGTCGCTCGTTGCCCAGGGGAAAGGCGGTGAATAAACTGGGTGGATTTGCTCCAAGTGCTGCCGGAATGCTGAAAGTGGTATGGACGATTGGTTTTCCTCCAGCTTTATAGCGTCTAGGGAGCATGAGCAACGAGTTGTGATTAATGTGAAAGAGTGTTATGATATACTTGGTGATCAGGTCACTAACAGTCAGCAACTTGTTTCAGAGTTACGATTGTGCGGCCGAGAAAAGTTTCATGCAGTGGGCGCAACATTGCAATTTCGCAACCGTTTCATGGGTGACACAAGACAGCTACGGACAGAGCTTACACTCAATACCGACGGCTAATTTCAGCAAAACGAAAGCGGCAGCAACGGTGAGAATATCATGTCAAGGCAGATTCCTCAAAGATTGACCAGTACCTACTTCAGACTGTTGACGCCTGGTTCAGCGAATTAGGAGCAAAAGGGTGTACCTAAGAACAATATGCTAACCAAGGATGCGTTCAATCGGGGTGTCGGACACTACACGCAGGTGAACTCAAGCTTCTAAGGAAGAATCAGATAATGAAGAGTAGCAGCGGTGTCCATTTCAGTTGGTTTGGGGATTGAGTAACAGAATCGGATGTGCAGTGGTATGGTGTGGAAGCACGACTTATGTGGGTTGTCAGTACACTCCAACGTAAGTGCAGGGGGGGGGGGGGCAAAAAAAGTCACTTCGACCGAGTCACATATCAGCAAAGTTTTCGCAGCCCAGACAGAGGACGTGGATACGAGTACCAGGGCGGAAGATACCAAGATGTTCCTCTATAAGCAGGAGCTGGCGCTCGCGTCCATCACCTTCATGATACAGCAAAATACATGAAGTCATCTCCCAGTCACACTGAACTGGAGGAAGACGTCCGGAATTCAATGTCACCCTCCAAACAGCTGGCGTAACTTCTTGTATGGAGTCACCCATGGAGATTTGCCTAGCTACCTGGAGACCAGTACTCTCGATCTGGAAGACCCCAACATCGAGCAGCTCCGACAACGTCGCTACGGTCTAGGACATCATCTTCACCTCAGTCGTCAAGGCGCCAGTTGATGGTGGGACCGGACGTACCTGGAATGGAGAGACCGATATTTTCTTCGTGGGCCCCGGACTAAAGGTGAGCGCTGGCGGTTACATCGAGCAACTCTGCGAGAAAGAAATAATCCCTCCACATGTCGTCGCCCATTCCTTCTTGGAAACTTTGTACTGCTACAGGATTGGGTGACACCACATGAAAATGAAGGGCGTTGGAAAAACTCTCGCCTACTTGGAATGGAAGGGCGTTGAGTACCTGAAAAAGGTGGAATATCTAAGCAGTAACCTGACCTAAACCCCTCAATTACCTGGTCGGGAGGAGTTCAATAGGGTGGTCTACAGTGGCGGAAAAATCAACGATCTCGCTGAACTCACGCACCCACTGACGGTCGCCTGGCATAATCTCTCGATGGCGCTCTCTCAGAAGGCCTGTTGCGAGTATCATGATAGTGATGTAAATGTCTTCAATATGGTGCTAGATAGTGTCGATAAGAATTTCATAAAAGTGATAACTCTATAGCGCCTCGAAAGTCCGATGGAAGAATAAAGTCTTTTTTTTTGCCCGCCCCCACCGCCCACCCTGTATGACTATCACCTCACTAAGTCCTTTATAGCGGAAATTGGCTTGACTCCTTGATTTATGAAATTGGAGAGCCCTGCGCAACGGATGCCGACTGTAAGTGCGACGGCTGTACCTGCAGCAAGGAAGAGGCTCTATGCATCCCACCGCCTGTAAAGTCAACAGAAGACGTAAACAACGATGTCCAGGAAGAGCCTGAGACAACGACAACAGCGAAACCTCCTAAGCCAGGTTTTTCGGTTGCAAATCACAGCTCACACTTCAGCTTCGGCCATTATGAGATCTCGCTTTCAGTGGTACATTGTCCCGCTGACAACGGAATGACTGATGAAATGAGACAGATTTTGGTTGACAAGCACAAGAGTACCGGTTGGTTTTCGCGGCAAAACATCTCGAATACGCATTCTGATGGACCCACATGTTTCAGATCACTAATTGCCAGGAGATCACTAATTGCCAAAGGGCAGGCGGTTAACAAGCCAAGTGGATTTGCTCCAATGGCTGCCAGAATGCAAAAAATGGTACGGTGATTGTCATATAGTACTGAGCAAATGCGCTTTACATTCGAGCATGGAAGTGATTTCCAAGTAGTAGTTGCGCCTTCTCAGCAATCACCATGAGCATGGTTTGGTAATGGTAAATTATTGTAGAGTTACGACTGCAAGTTGGAGGAAGACATGATGAACTTAGTGAAAACATGCAATTATAATCGTGCCTCATGGAGTGTCCAAAAAGGTCAAGGGCAGAGCATATGGGTAAATTATGTGCCCAAATCAACGGGATTACACCGAGACGGATGCTGCAGAATCGGTGAGATTTCGATCCGACGAGATTTGCTATTCGAATAGCATCGATATCACTTTAGAGTGTCTCCGACTGGTTCAATGAATTGGTTCAAAACGGTGTACCTCAGGATAATAAGCTAACGAAGGATCGTTTCTGGAAGATTAACCATTACTCTCAGGTGCCGTGTAGTCCCTGTAAAGTGTTCTTCAGCCATAAATGCCGATATTCTCCTTTCAGTTAGCTTGGCAGCCGAGTAACAAAGTTGGATGCGCAGTGGTTTGGTGTGATGGGCAATTCGTTGTAGCATGCAAGTACAATCCTTCGTGAGTGCATCTCATCTGGAGTAATTATCTTGCTTCTAGCCTCACTTTACAAGACGAATTCCAGAGGGAATTACATTGGATCTGTCATTTACGAAGTTGGAAAGCCATGCACAAAAGATGACGACTGTGGCTGCACCGACTGCAAATGCAGCGAGGACGAGGCCCTCTGTATTGCTCCATAGCTGCATAGAGAAGTAGAGTAATAAACGTTCGCAGACATCAAAAATATATTAAGGGTGTTCTCGAAAGCTTCCGTAAGGAAAGGTTTTTACACCACTTATTCCTTGGACTGTCTACCCTCCACTGCCCCATGCTTCCAATCGGGCCAATTTTTTTCCGATTTTTCTAGGAGGGCGAATATGGCTGAAATTCGTTCTCGGGGGTGCTTTGACCTCGCGAACCTGAACAGAACATTGTTTGGCCTGAAACCGCTGGCGAACGCGCCACAGTGGCCGGCGCCAAAATGTCCTGAATAACCAAATTCAATGATTCGTCCCGGGAGTACTTTAGTCTCCTGGACAAGAACATCATATCCGCTTAACAGTAAACTGGCTGACGTCCGCGCCACCAATTCGCTGAAAATCTGCCCTGAGGTTTAGCTTGACTACAGCTGTGCCTGTGCTGCTGCTCCCTTGATCATCGAGTTTCCTCGAGGCGGGCGCGCAAGTAAACGTCTCCGCATTTCGTCCTGCAACGTGCAAGAGTTGCCCAATGAACTCTCTCAGCTCGAGGGACACGATGAACTTCATACCGTTCGTTCAGAGCTTTCACGAAGAAGTCTGACCATCGCATAGGCGGTCGTCCAGGCGTTCGCTTGACATCCCGTGGAATCCAGTCGGTGACTGCTCTGGTCCAGCGGTCGTCCTCGAAACGCATGACGTGTCCGGCCCACCTGATCTTCGAAGCCTTGGCAAATGCGGCGGCGTCTCTGATCTTCGATCGTTGGCGGAGTGCGGAGCTCCGGATTCCCTCTCTCACTTGCGTGTAGCGGGAAACTCCGAGCATCGCCCTTTCGATGGCGCGTTGAATAACGCCGACCGCATGCTCATCCTGCTTTCGTAGAGTCCAAGTCTCTGAGGCGTACGTCAAGGCAGGAAGGACCGCGGAATCGAAGAGGTGGGCACGGAGCTTGGTGTTCTTCGTCTTCTTCGCTACTCCCTCGATGTTCTTGAAGGCTCCCCAAGCCGCTCGCTTCCTCCTGCTCAGCTCTGGAGCTAGGTCATTCATCATATTGATTTCACGACCTAGGTACACATAGCTAGAGCATTCAGAGATGGTCGTTCCGTTGAGCGTGAATGGGGCATCAGATACCAATCCGTTTCTCATGAACATCGTCTTCGTTAGGTTCAGCCGTAGACCGATTCTTCCACACGCGCAGTCGAATTCAGCCAGCATTCGTTCCGCTTGCTCGATGTTTGGCGTTATCAAAACGATGTCGTCAGCAAAGCGGAGATGGTGTAGTTGCCGACCGTCGATCTTCACTCCCATGTCTTCCCATTCCAGTTGACGCATGACGTTCTCGAGAGAGGCGCTGAAGAGCTTGGGCGAGATGGTGTCGCCCTGTCGGACCCCTCTCTTCACATCAATGATGATCTCCTTGTAGAATGGTGAAATCTTGGTCGTGAAGTTGCTGTAGAGCTCACGAAGAATCCTGATGTACTGAGTAGGAATACCCTGGTTGCCCAGGGCTTCGATAACCGCTTCTGTCTCAACGGAGTCGAAGGCCTTCTTCAAATCGATGAACGTGAGACATAGCGGCATCTTGTACTCTCGCGATACTTCGATGAGCTTCGTTACCGTGTGGATGTGATCGATCGTGCTGAATCCTCTTCGAAACCCTGCTTGCTCGCATGGCTGTCCTTCGTCTAGTGTTCTGCCAATCCTATTCAGGATGACTCGTGTGAAGAGTTTGTAGACTACAGACAGCAGGCAGATTGGGCGATAATTGCCAATGTCGTACAGGTCTCCCTTCTTGTACAGCAACACAGTCTTGCTGGTTTTCCACGAGGTGGGTACCTTGCATTCCGACAGGTAGCGCGTGAAGAGTCGAGCCAGAGTTTTGACGAGAACTGGCGGAAGATTCTTCAGATGTTCGGGTCTGATCCTGTCGGGACCGGGTGCCGTACGATTCTTCACCGACGAGATGGCGTGTCGGACTTCGGAAGGGAGAACTGCAGGAACGACATATCCATCCTGCTCCAAGCGGTATGGTTGCAGGTGGACGTGGCTGTCGAAGAGATCCGAGTAGAAGTCGTGGATGACCTTCTCCATTGCCCTTCTGGATGCGGTGATTGTTCCATCCGGACGCCGGAGGGCGGTCATCTTGGTCTTACAGTTGGCGAAGTCGCGGCGGGCGTTGCGTATGCTCTTCCCAGCCTCTGCGGCTTCCACCAATACTGCTGCTCTTCTCTCCTTGAGGTCTTCTTTTATCGCTCCTCTGCATAGCTTCGCAAGCTCAGACGTCAGCTGGTAATTGCCTGCGGCTCGTGCAGCTCCACGTTGGCGAATCAGCTCGAGAGTTTCCAGAGATAGACGCTTCTTGGTAATCTTGGAACCCTCTGACTTCTTGGCGCAGTCGTGAAGATGTGCAAGCCGTTCGTATTCCTCGTCGATGTTGTCGATGACAGAATCCTCCAGAGCCCACAGGCGAGAGAAGTGAAGTGATCCCAGTTGATGAAGGTCTTTGGGCTTCGCTTCTTGAACTTTGCGGCTCTCTCTCCTCGCATCGAAAAGCGGAATCTTGCGCGAAGGAGGCGATGGTCGGATCCCGTGTAGAACTTAGGGACAACAGCGACATCGATTAGGCAAAACCTTCGATTGCAGATGATGTGGTCGATCTCGTTATGGAATTGTCCACCAGGAGACTCCCATGTCCAGCGTAGAGAGTAGGGCTTCTGGAACTGCGAGTTACCATGGATGGTGTGGGTCGACATGATAAACTCAGACAGCCTTTCACCCTGCTCATTCCACTCCGTTCCGTGAGTTCCGATGTGAAGTTCTTCAGCCGTTCTTCTTGGTCCGATCTTAGCGTTGAATCACCGACGATGACCTTGAAGAAGGTATGATCTTCCTTGTAGAACTTCTCCAATTCCATATAGAACGCTTCGAGCTCATCCTCGTCGTAGCTTGATGTTGGTGCGAGTGGCGAAGACGAGACGAAGACGAAGATGTCAATGAGCTGGAGTTGAAAACCAGCCATCTTCTCAATCGACGGGAACTCAATGTGCAAACGTCCGATTCGGGTCGTCAGACTTTCGTACGAATCGATGTTCATGGCCAAGTGCGTGTTGACGAGGACGCCCACACCGCCAACGCCTCTGCTGTCGCATGTTCCGAGGAACAGTTCTTCTCCAGTCTCGTACACGGGCGGCGTGCAGCGGGCGATGCCTCCTCGTCTCGTCAGTCCGATGACGTCGTACTTGATCTTCCTGGCTTGCAACATCAGATCTTCGATGTGAGCTTCCGATGCAAGCGTCCGTACGTTGAAAGTACAGATCGTCATCCTGGTCCTGGCGAACTCAAAAAAATCTTTCCGTGCTGCCCTGTGATTTTGCAGCCTCGTCCGAGCGGTCCCAGCCGACGTCGCCCTGTCGGTGGTTCCCTCAGCTTCAGGGGAATGAGGCCCATAGTTGTTACTGTTTTCGGCGAGAAGAAAATTAAACCACGCGTAGCTCGCCAGGCTCTGACGTGGCACCCTCCGCATTGGTACGTTTTTGGAACAGTCCAAAACCGTTCACCCCACGCCACGATGAGGCTGCGGATAGGATTTGTGGGGGTAGCTTGACCTAAAACTACCAAAACTCAAATGTTCACATTCTGCATGGTCCCAAATACAAGGGGATGTTTAGGGTAAAGGGCGGGTATCAGGGTTCATTGAGTGATGGCGCGCGCGTCGCTGCTGCTGGAGCCTGTCTGCAGGCCTTCCGCCTTCGAAATTGATCTCTTCCTCTGCTGCGGCGCTGAGCACTAGCAAAGAGAAGGTTCGCTGCCGCAAGTAACCAGAAAGGGTATCGTCTCGTGTCTGGCCATGTTTCTCTAACAGCCCTAGCATACCATAGCCCTTGCACGAAGCCAGGAGTGCCCGCCATCACACAACGGGACCAAAGCAAGAACATGGCGCCATCGCCTTCAACATGAGCGTTTAGCGATTACGTGCTAAACATATACTCGAAATCCCTGAGATCGGGTAGGCGTGGCCGCATGTTTCAACTTAACCTGAAGGTGTCTATGCTTCTGGTGAGATATTTTCATCTTGACACAACTGTTGTCGTGCCTCTGTCCAACCCAGAACAAGATGACAGTTGTCCCAGACTGGAATATTCCACGAGTAACCAGTTCCGTGCCATGTTCAAATGCCACGCCTACTCTGGCTCAGGGATAAGGAGTGTATGATATTCACGTCCAAGCAGTCATGTACTCCTGGGGACAAGTTTCCGGGGAAATGTGAAGGAAATTTAGGTAATCCGGCATATGATCGGACAACAAAGAGAATATAACGCCTTCCTTTTTTTATTGACGTTGTCACGGTGTAAACTGGAAGTGGCCGCACGTGATGAGACAACATACACTCGAAATCCCTGAGATAAGGTGGGCGTGGCTGCGCACTTCAACTAAACGTCGTGGTGGCAATGCTTTGAGAGAGATATTTTCATTTCTGACCCAAATGT
>MU952272.1:0-25146 GCA_036418165.1 Cooperia oncophora | reverse complement strand
AATAGCTCATCAAAAACTCATAAGTAGAGAAAGAAGCGAAAGAAAAAAGTTGGGAACATCCTCAGCACAGACCTCCCCCCCCCAGCAGTGGGATGGATTCACCATGAAGACAAGCCCAATCAGCAGGATTCTAGGTGCAACCAATTCACGGCAAGAGCATAAGAAATCGCCCTACGACGCTCCAGGCAACGCTATGTATACAAGCAGTTCCGCTTGTAAGCCTGTTGTCTTGCAGAGTGAAAGTAATCGTGGTTGCAATAATCACGTGTCTCTAGCTCCCTGGTCCCGCCATTTGAGTGACAGAAATTCATATTCACTGCGAATTCGGACAGCGATGTCAAATGCACGGAGGCATTGCGCTGATCACATGATCGCAAGAAGTCTTTAATCTCGTCAACTTGTCTGTTTTCTCTGCGCTCTCACGTTTGCAACCATTCTGTGATAAGTATGACCTCATTCATCACAATTTTTCAACTGGCTCATCCACCCTGTAGTTTGCTCCTTCTTAAAAAGTTCATCAGCTTGCTGGCGACATGCTTGTCGCGCCTTTCGATGCCTCGGCAGCCGCAGTCCTCTAGTTCTCTGCGGTCTGCCTTCCGCGTCAGGACCTACATCAAGAGTTCTAGTCGGGAGGTAATGCATTAAGCCTAAGCTTGATTAGAGGGAGGGACAACAAGGCGCTGCCAACTGGTCCCCACCCCAATTACCTTAGCGCCGTGTATTAGAATAGAAGTAGAAAATTCTTTGTAGCATTCTTCACATACCCACCTTGTTTCGATATTTCTCTATCATAACAAATCGTCCTTTTTGACTGATTGCATGTGCCAGAGCATAGATAATTTGTGCACAAGTCGTCTCATTTGATACACCAGAAATACTTCGCTCAACCCCATCCACACTCACTTTCAACTCCATCTGAAACCGTTTGGTAATTCAAAGTATACACTCAGAAGAAACAGTAAGGTTAGGCACGGAAGAAAGTTGAAGGAAAGCCGTCAGAAAGAGTTCATAACGGAATTTCAAGCTTCGATTATCATTCGCAATAAGATTCTTTTGATGAACTTACCATTTAGGCAGCGTTTATACTTTGCGTCGGCGTTTTGAGATTACAGCAGCATTTGGAGCGATTACGAAAATATAGCTATCGATCTAGTATTTTGAGCGTTCGTCGACGCTTAGAGTTTTTTCGCGGGCAGTCGCCGGAAACGCTGTCGCACGCCTAATACGCTGACGCAAATTATGAACTCACACAGCTTCAGCTAGTCGCCTTAGACCATGTTCACTCCTTCCGATCAAAAGAACAAGAGAATAGGAGAATGTGCGTCAAATGAAAATAGAATCTATCTGGCATCTTGCGGGAATCGGAGAGCGAATCGATTTCTATCTACTTCCTCGACCCGCGTCCTTTTCTTCTATTTAATTTGAACCTCAACTACTATGGGCCTTACTTATACTACTGATCAACTTATAACCCTTAAATTATTACAAAATATTCGATGCAATCAATGCCGGGTGTGGTGACTAAGGAAATTGAACATCAGCTCCTTCTTTAAATACCTAGGTATTCTCATACCTTAACAAGTAAACTAACTCAGAGGAATACTATGACAAAACGCTCATCGCTTGCTCTCTCGAATCGAAAACTCTTGGGACCGGGGCTTAAAATTTTTTCGTTCCCTGTTTCATTTTTAAATCCATGGAAATTCTTGGTGTTATGAACGTGGTAGTTCCCCCGTAGATCCTCTGAAAAAAAATTACCAGTGACAACCTGGACAAGATAACCTGACCTTCCTCCCATCAACGGAGAGTTCAACCTTTTCGAGAAATAGTTGTAACAATTTTACATCGCAGTAAGCTCATGACCTCTTTTCAGAACAATGCCATGACTTCCTTTCTTTCACATGGAGCTGTACCAAGTGCAGCAAACAGTGTAATAAAAGCAGGGTCCGATCACATGACTAGCCGAAGGGTTCACGGACAAAAAAAATGAAAGGCTAGCGGTATCGATGTTGAGGAAATACCCCTCAGCTTTACAATACTGATACTATCAGGTTACATGATGACGCCACATGAATCCTTTTCCATTAAAATTCACTCCAACATGAAACAACTGTAAAAAAATGATCCGAAAGCCAGCATCAGATAAACAAGACTGGTCAAATCACTGTTACTGACGTGATATTTATTTATGTTCTACAATGGGCAAAGAAAAGGACAATATATACCATCTGCCAAAGGCACATCGATATAAGATATAACCGTCCTTCGTCAACAAAGTAAACAAAGAGCTCGACAGCGCTGAGTTCCGACGGCTGCGCGCGCTCTTCTCACTGGAGCACATTTCCTTGCATCTGCCAACACTTGCTTAATGAGAGTCAGAGTAACCCGTAAATAGTTCCAAGTTCCAAGCGACCGAGAGACTTTGATGTAATTTTTGAGCTGTACAACACCTTCTTCTTTTGCTATCAGTTATTATTATCGGGGTTCCTCCCAACATTATACTAAACTTTTCCACTTATAAACAACGAGAGGAATTGACCAAGCGCCAATAGATTTCCTTGTGTAGACACGATAAAACCATAGTGACAACGCTGCAGAGGAAGCAATTGGAGTTCGTCCAAATGTGAGTTGCTTTTTGATTTCTCCGTGTACTTTTTACTCAAACACTGCTCATTTTTTTGAAAGGAGTCCAACTACTATGTTGCTAACATAATTACTGCAATTCGTTCAATCCTCACACTTCTTTCTATTGCAGTACTGTAGAATACATTCCACGGATCTTTTTCACCGAAGCACTTTAGTCGATTGTTAGCGAGACTACAGTCTCTGTGGCTGTGGATGATGGGGCGTGTCAGCGCGGCTGCGTTTGGCGCGCTGCCAGCGCAATTTCCATCAGGTGCCGAATGTGACAATAATTGTCGGAAAACGATTAATACGACGGATTTGATACAGTTTTGTAGCCTGCCGAAAGAAAAAGAAAGAGAAAAAGCGGCTCGGCGCCGCGCCAAACGCAGTTGCCTTACACGCCCACGATCCAGCGATCGAGACTATGCGGGCATGACTCGAGGTGGCAAATAGGACTTTCATAGCCCATCGGAGCCACCATGTACTGCAGGGCAGGTGGATCCCAAGGAGAATTTTCTGCGATGCTGCTTTCAATCGATTTATGCCGTCGGTCTAGGTCGGGTGTATACTCCTCATCATTACGGACTGTCGGGGCGGGTCAGTGCGGCTGCGTTTTCCGCGGTTCCAAAGTCTTTCTGCACCAGTTGTTGAAGCGATCAAATGACATAACAGCATTATATCCTTCGTATTACTCGTTTTCTACCACTTTTTGTCGCATACGCGCTTCAAAGAAAAGGCTGAGAACGGCTTCAAACAGTGTGCGCACTCCTTCTGGCCGATACGCCCCGACAGTCCGTAATGATGAGGAGTGTATGTCGTTTGGCGCGATTTTTTGTCGTCCACACGTCAAAACATGTCAGGCAAAACTACTTCCAATTAAAACAGTTCATGAACCTCCAAACTAATGTATTTCCCTAATCGGTCATTAGAAAAAGACTTGGTTTGAAATCATGAGCACAATAGGCAACAGTCACTGTTTTAGGTGAGCTACAGTCCTCATCATTGCGGACCGGTGGGGCGTGCCAGCCAGAAGGAGTGCGCACACTGTTGAAGCCGTTCTCAGCCTTTTTTGTTGCAACGCGTATGCGACAAAAAGTGGTAGAAAACGAGTAATACGAAGGATATAATACAGTAATGCACTTGCCCGCTTCAAAAACTGGTGCAGAACGACTTTGCCAAACCGCACCAAAGCAGCCGCACTGCCACCCCACCGGTCCGCAATGATGAGGACTGTTTAATTCGCGAAAACCTCACAATTCAGTGATTCGGTCAAGTTATCCAACTTGGTAGGTACGTACCGTTACTCGTCTGAACACGTCAACTGCAAAGTGATCGCGCCAAACGGCCGCCTCCCGCCTAGGACAACTTTCACTCTATTACTTCAATCGCGTCAATTTTCCTGCTCCTGTCTGCGCCCCCTGGTCCCGTTCTGTAACCTTGACCTCACACATTGCTCCTTTTCAAGAATTATAAACAATTCGATGCATTAGCGACCACTGTCTTCTGGCTATCTGTATTCCGGGTTTCCATCAGAAAAAGTTCACAGAAGTCACTTGAGCCGTTCTGTCTCCGCTCGAGCGTAGTCCTGCAAGGGGGGAGGGGTTGCGCTTGACGCGTGAGCTATTGGTATCGATTAGCAAAAGGCAGGTATTCAGATATATGAGTTGTGAGGCAATTCGCATCGACGTATGAGGATATATGGGTAGCTATAGCATAGCTTTCTCGCACAGGCAGAAGTACACTCAGCTTGGTTAGAAGTACTCAGATGAATTAGAAGAAGAGATAGACATATACCTACTACAAAAACAACAACGGCTTGTTTCATCCCTTAACCACATACAAACCACTGTAGTTTTGCCAACCCTGGGAATCGTCAGCGTGGCGGGTGGGCGAAATAAGCACAACAAAAGGGAAGTAGATTAAAGATAGGAAGTAGATTAAGTAGATTAAGATTAAAACAGAAGTTATGATGATCCAAGTAAAAGGAAGGCTATTCCATATGGGCTCCGTAGAAGGAGGAAGTTATAGTGATTCAAGTAAGCTGCCACCGAACTAGAAGTGGTCCCGCCGGAAGGGTAACATGAGCTATGGGGTGCCCGGTGTACAGCTGTCAAGCTTGAACTCTTCATTGTTTCTAGCCGTGCAAATTCCATAGATTGCTAGAAAATATTCTTGAAAATCAAATATTACCATTCTTTTGTCACAATCACTAACCCTCGATTTCCTTCACGATAACGCGGCTATTTGCTTGTGTTGATCAACAACAAGCTGGATTGCTGGTGAGAACACCGATGTTCTCATATGCCTTTCACATTCTCCGGCTGTGAATCCGATAGTCTCTCTGGATCCGATAATCTCTCATAGTAAAGAAGTTCCTGGGTGGCTACTGACATCAAGGCAATGGGAAAGACGGACAGCACGTAGAATCCTTACTCCTAAACCGAGCGCATCCTTGAGGACAAAATGTGTACTTATCCCCGAGGGCGCTCTCTTCCATTTGCTAGGTGAGTGGGCCCGCAGCTGCAGCGTACCACATTCTTCGTTCGAAAGTGCACGTTGACGGCGCTAGAAGGCAGTGATACCTTTGTGAAATCTTGCTCCACACTCGCCTCAAGGTGCAGCAAGTCGAAATGTGGTTACGTGACAACTAAAACATTTGATGGGACGACCCCTTTCTTTTTTAATGGGTTGGTAGGACCCCCCCCCTCCCTCTGGGAGTGGCTTGATACGACTCCTCTTCCGAATACGACCCCTGCTCCCTTCACCACCATCCTACTCACCACTTTCCTCTATTTTCCCAACTTCTCACCACTTTGTCCTGAAGTTTCCTACTTTCACCCAGAAATTTTGATTTTGCTGTCCAGCGGGAGAGGGGGGGGGACAGGAAAAACTGCGGAAAGTCGAAAACCTCTCCAACCACTACCACTAGAAAGCCAGGAGTGAAATACGACCTCCTCCTCTCAGCAACTAGCAAATACGAACCCCCTCCCTTTACATCGTTAGAAAATTTTTTTTCTCAGCCCAAATGGGACCCCTCTCCCAGCGACCAAGTATGTAACCCCCCCCCCTGTTGAGAATCCCCAACAAGATTTCTGTGCGCTGGCACAGACAAACCAAAGGTTTGACTCTCAATTTTGCTCCAGCGAATTTTAACACGATGTGTACTTATAATTGCGAAACGGTGCAGGTTTGACCCGAAAAACAATATTTGAATCTATCAGAAAAAGATGCAATCGTTCCAGACACTTGATCAGGGTTTTCCGGCATGAGAATCCAGTAGTGTTTCACCAAAATTCGGAACAAGTATGGAATAGTAAAAATTTGGTGGGGACGTTCTATATTTGTAATCAGGGCACTTCCTGCCCCTGAAAAACTTTTGGAAAGTATGCCCTCCACCCTTCAGTTTCGTCCTCTTCTACAACCCTCCCCTCTCCCCACCAAATCTCATATGTACTATTTTGCCTCTCTGCCTCACTTGCCAATTTTTACAAGCTCGCTACCATTTTTATCGAAATTTCCCCGGAAATTTCCAGTTTTTTCCCAGACATTTTGCCATCAACCGGAGCGGGTGGAGGTATAGCACCAGAAAAACGGGAAAAATCCGCGAACAGGCAACAACAGGCCCGGCAAATTTCTCTCAGAAGCAAATACTACCTCTTTTTTCCAACAATGAGATGAAACGATTCCCTGCTCTCCCCTACCCCATCGGAATTCTCCCATCTGGATAGCGCCCGTGAAACAGGACGAATAAACTTTCAAAAAAAGTTTACCAGACCAAATTCGACCCCCTCCCTACCCTTCCCCGCTGGGAATACCGCGATGGGACGTGCCCTGTTTGCAATGTGTAACGTTTAGGAGAGTAGGGACGTGATCTGCACTTTGCCTCATGCTCTTGACATCAGTAGTGATGAATCCCAGATGAGCAAACTTTCTGATTTCTTTCTTTCAGTTACGTCAACAGTGAAAAAATGTACTGTAGGATGAATATCCCTGAATCAGACGTTTAACACTGATTCAAAGTCAATTGTTGCGCCGATTATATCTATGACATCGGGAAATGAATCAGAGTTCAAGGTCCTGCGAATGAGACGGACGCAAACAGAAGCACAGAATGAGACCACAGATTACAGGAGCAAGAATAGGCGATTGAACATTGGTGCATGCGCCCTTGCTGGGTCAATAGTGTCCAGGAGTATTCCTTTCAGGCAAACTGAACCATAGAATTGAGACCATAAAGCTCAGAGGGTATCTGCAGCGCAGACGTGTTTGAGCAGCTTGATGGATTTCGAGCATAGGAAGCTTATAAATTATAGAAACAATGTATGATTCTATCGAGCTTCATGAGAACATTTCCATAGGAAAGTCGTGATGCTTCTTTATCATAAGGGAATCTCAAATACCGTCCAGTCCTACCCTGCGGGTATACCTTTTGAGTTGTTATGCTCGGCAAAAAATAGTGGATGCGGTCTAACTCAAGATGAAGCAAGTTTGCGCTGGAAATGAAGTCGGCGCGCATTATGTTGGGTTCTCTTCATTGGGGGTCGTACTCTGCCGCAAGCAAGGGGATCGTGTTTGGTGTGGAGGAAGTTTTTTGATCGTTGGCTTTCCCCGTTTAAGGCACACTATATGTAGACCCATCGTAGTAGGCTGCTCTTCTAAATTAAAGTCCATATCTGACGGAACAAGAGGCGTGGCTGCGAGAGAGCCGAGGGTCCAGACGAAGAAGTAGGCAGAGACGTAGATTCGGCGTGGGAGAACGCATCTCCGGAACGCCTCTTTCCACCTTTTCGGTTGCTCTAAAGAAGGGCTCATGCCCGAAACGTTACCAGGAACTTCTGAATAAAATGAGTTGCATTTTAAAAATAAATAAGACTCGAAGACCTAGGTGTAGGAACGTCTTGCTCATAATTTTGCTATATAGTGCAAGGCAGGTGAGGCTGAGTCATAGTGATTTGTGGCCGACGCTGCGCAACAAGAAAACACTCGCACTTCGGCAATATAAGAGGCGTGGACTCGGACAGAACCGTACACCACAGACGTTGTTCTCTGGTTAAACGTCCAACACTATCGTTATCAAATGGTGAGTTCTGTCTGACAGTTTGATCCTAATCTTTGTGTACTCTTGCTAGGGGTATTACCCGTTGTCACCTCACCGACCTCCAACAAAAGCCAAAATATTTCCCAGAGCAAAAGGTTGGGCCTAAGTGAGGGGAACCTTCTTTATATTCACTTTGTTGGGTCAAGCACTGCTGAGTGGTTTACGTAATTTTGGCATAACTATATATACACTATGACTGTAGCTTCAAAATTGTCAATGAGAAATTGTTACGCATTTACACTATAGTGCTATTTGTAGTTACCCTTTATTCTACAGTATACTGGTTAAGTGATAAGGTAGCCCCGAAACTTTTGGTCGCATTTCGACACCTTTGTTTGCTCGTTTTATTCTCTTCCTGCAAACATCTAACTAACAGCACCCAGTGCTAGCTTCGATGGTATGTCTAGGCGATGACTCTGGGGCTCTGCTGCAGAATGAGTGAAGAAGGCGATCGAAGAATCGAAGAGGCAATTTTGAGGTGACGGAGTCCTCCAGTTGAGAGCAGATGATGGTCCGATGCGGAAATACCAAGGCCACATATGGTGGGCATAAGACAGTAGCGTTGTCTAACGTCCTTGCGTTGGAAAATTTTTTTGCTAGATACGACCTCCCCTCGCAGCCGACTGTGTGGTCGAGTTCCTAACAACTAAATTTCCGATGGGAGCCAGCAAAATGCACCCACCTAGCCATACTGCGCCAGAAGACACCTCCGATCATCTTTGAGAAAGGACATTGCAGCGCCGCCGACTAAGGTGGAGAGATATGAAGTGCGTGAAACAGGAAAGATCAACGATTGGAAAAAATTTTTTTCCGGACCAAATTCAACACTCTCCCCTTCCAGCTACCAATTACAAAGCTCCTTTGAGGAGCTCCAACGTAAGACGTACCGTTGACAGTATACCAGCGCAGTCCCTGCGGAACTTGGTGAAGCTCATCCAGACCATGGTACCTGAATTCCTCCCGAAGATGGACAACACAAAATGACCGCGGGCTCTTCTTTCGCATAGCTTCTGCCAACTTCCGGGACTGCTCTTCTCAAATAACGGTAGTGATTGACTATTTGGGTGCGAGCAGTTCCAAAATAGTACGTTCCACCAATGCCAGGAAAATGGGAGTAATCCTCTTGATATAAATAGATCTTGGGATTTAGCTGGGCTGGTTAGTTGTGGTTGTGAAGGAGCCAGGCATGTCTTGGGCTGTACTCGAAGTATTAGGTGCCGTTACACTTAGTGCCATTTTTCCGAAGAAACGGTGAAGCGAGAAACGGCCATTGATACCAGTGGGCGCGTAAAGTTGCTTCTATGCTTCGGCGAGGACGGCGGAAAGGCGTGGAAGCGGAGGGACATGCGAAGCATTTGCACCAGGACCCATTCTCTCAACGTAGCATGTTGCGGAGTGTCGACTCTCTCGGCTCTCTTGGCCTCACTCAAGACCACCAGCTGTCTCTCTCTGCCTGTGTCTGTCTGATTAGCTAGCAGCGGAATCAAGGCACATCGTTGTTGGGGAATCCCCAATAGGGGGGTCGTATTTGGCCGCCAGGAGAGGGGGGTCGTATTTGGGCTGGGAAAAATTTATTTTGATAGTTGATTTTTCTCGCTTCACGGACGTTGTAAAGGGGGTCGTACTTGGTCATTGTTGGGAGGGGGGTCGTATTTACGTTTTTGGCGTTGTAGGAGTGGTGGTTGACTTTTGGTGATTTTCCTGTTTCATGCGTACTATATGCCCCCCCCCGCTCGACGGCTCGATTCGATGAGGAAGGACAGAGGGCCGGAGGGGGGGGTCGTACCCCCCCCCCAAAAAAAAAAGGGGGATCGTGCAGACTCGACTATAGTCCCCAGCCAATGATGTGCCCTGAGCGGAATAGTCCGCTAGCGAGCGCGATGATGCCACTCAAGAATAACGCACCAGGAATAAATGGAGAAGAAATTGTCCATCGAGTTTCTTGTGGAGCAGAGTTCGTGGTGCCGCCCACCCCCATTTCTTAATATCCAGCAGTAATCAAGTTGACGGATCCTGAAGCTCGAGAGAAGGTTCACCCCAAACTTCAAATCATAGGGTAGGCACAAACTTTCGCACTGGGGTACGGCTCTCTATGAAGGCCATAAAATTTTGGAAGAGGCTCAGAAAGCAATTACCAAAATTGCTGGTCGATGTATGAGGAAAAGACCATCAGCGAAAGAACATTCCCAAAATGTTGACCTTCACGGTAACAGGATCGCTGAAAAAGTGATGCAAAAAAACGACATCAAGCATTCCGGTACCTAGTAGGCCGAACATCCATCTCCACTTAAAAAAGGCAGTGCGATCGGAGGAGAAGGCGTTTATGAGTAGTCAAGCGTGACTCTTGAACGATGCAGTACGAGGGCCGTTCGAAGTATTTCTGTATCGGTGTAATTTAGCAATGACGAAGGAATTTAAATCTCTCAGTAGGTAACGACACTACATGATGGTCTAATCGCAAAGTTTATTTAGTTAACAATGGTATTCCAGTTCTCCTTGGTAAACTAAACCCAGAATGACTGATGCGACACTGTTGAGAAAATGATCACTGATTTAAAAAAACTGGGACACTGAGAAGAAAATAAATGATTAGCCTTGTTTTCTTAGGCTGCCTTGACTAGGTAGGATTCTGACTCAGAGGCGTTCAGTCATAATCCCCCAGATGTTAGCTTCGGACCATTGACCGATCGGTCAAGTCCATGAACCAAATGTCTGAACCTGCTGTTCCTCTCGTACTAAGCAGGATTACTATCGCAACAATTAGTCAACAGTAGGGTAAAACCGAGGCGGAGGTGGTGTAGTGACAAGTGGCGCGCTTACCACTCGCGCGGCGCCGGGTTCGAATCCCGGGTCGACACCCGCCCAGGCCAACCAAGCCTTCTACCCTCCGGGGACGGTAAATTGGTACCAGATTCGTCTGGAGGATAAAACACTGACTTGTACATCGGCTGGCCACCGCAAGTCATTGTATAGGCCACATCGCATTCAATAAGCCACTACTTTCTGAGTTTTGGGGGGGGGGGAGACTACATTTAAAAATAAATTTTATTCAGGATTTTCTTCATTTTCCTTCTTACGTGCAACAATTCACTGAACTACCCTCGTATCTTAAGCAACCTTATACCTGCTGGAGATCAATTGGAAGGTCTCTTTTTTATTTCTGAAAGAACCCAAAACGAGTCAGTCAGTTGTTTTCAAATTCGTTTCTTAAAGTTCGCGTGAACCTGTCCCAGTTGTCGATGAAAGGGTTTTTTGTTAGCCGTGACCGGTTGATGTTGTACAACGTTAACCTTCAAATAGTCTACACCCTCAAAAACCTATCATTATCATCACCATTATCAATTTTCACTCTAAAGCGTGTCCATCACCATGGAACCGTGAATTTTTTTACAATGTCTACTCTGCGACGGCGAAATTCAAGGGTTAGGCTTGGTGGTTGAATATTGTTCGACGTGTGCTGCAGTAATCAACATAATAGTCCCTTCTCGAACTTCAAGACAAACTACACCTTCACCTCCGTGGTCTTGTTTCTTGCCATAAGGTGAATGGGTCCGCGGCTACAGTGCACTTGGGCGACCAGCGTTCCGATCGTCGACCACCGTTAGTGACCAGTCAAGCTTAGATGTCGGTCTATCGCGTCTACCCGCGTCCACCAGCCTCCGGGAGTGGAGAGAATGGCGCGATAGGAGGGTAGCAAACAGCTTCTAAAATATGGGGAGATAGGAGGGTAGCAGGCTGCTGGTAGAAGCTGCCGCAAAATATGAACGCGGCCTAATGAGCCACTTTCTCCGCTGGAAAATGCACTGGAGAAGAACTAGAGAGTGGTGATATACACGCGCTGGTTCAGACTCCGCTCACAGACAAAGCACAACCAAGCATCCAATACATGTAGAGCGTATCCTGTGGTGGAGCAGGATATGGTTTGTTCAATCATGCTAAATTTTGGATGCGCCGCGCATTGAGGTCCGCGCAGAGGTGATGGGATGGTGATATGTTTGAGCGTAATGTCTGTCCACGCGAGCAAATGTGTCTATAGGATTCAGGGAGGTCCATGGCGAACCTGTGCACTTGTTTACAGTGTTTTCCGTTGCGTATGATGGAACATGTCCCTGTCGACGCTGCCAGATTCGTGCTCCGCCAATTGCTGATTCCGATAAAGGAGACCAACTGCTGGAAAACGTCTGATACGAACGATATGGTAGTCCTGTCGTTTGTCGAAAAAACAGGTTGGCTCAGCGCCAAGCGCGATCGCGGACACGCCCCATCATCCGCAGCGAACCAGAGTATGAGTTGTACTGTTTAGTCACTTACGAGATGATGTCGACTTTTTATATTTCCAGTTATTTCAGATTAGTTTGATGAATGAAAGTTTTGTACTATTTTTTTACATATCCGAGTTCTCTACAAAGCAAGCTTCGCTGTACAGTACTCAGCACACTGACGCTCGTTACTGGCTACCGCACTCATTACGACCCCCCCTCTCCTGGCGGCCAAATACGACCCCCCTGTTGGGGATTCCCCAACCAACGATGTGCCCTGCTTCCCTCTCATGCTTAATCGTACGTTTGGCTACGATAGGCAGCTTGACGTTCATGACGTTCGCTGCAGGACCGTCGACATCGACACACATGCCACACGCTGATTACATTTCTGTGCACTGTCGCCCTTTGGTCACTAACCGATCACCACTGGTAGAGCAAGAAGGCCGGAGGCGAACACGTCCTGACTGCAATGATATCAACTATACGTCTATTGCTCTCTCCTTTCGATTTGTCTCTTTAATGGGTGCATAAATGTCCGTCGTATCATGTTTCCAGCCTCTCTCGCCACTTCGTCGTCCGGTCTCTGACCCCCGCTTTCAGTTTTTCGCCTTCCAAATCACATTCTGTTATGATGGCTGCGGCACTAGTCTTCACCCTCTCAGTAAAAATGAAAGGCTCATTGATGAAGGAAATTATTCAAGTGATCTTTTTAGGCCGAGTGGAATTTAACACACCTGCAAATAATAGGTTCTCATGAAGTTAGTGTCCAGCGCGTTTTTAGACATTCCATCACTTTCAAACAACGCACGCATGGAGCTCAGCACTTGGACCCATTACCTACATACAGAAGCTGAGTAATGCGCTCATAAGTATTCCAATAACCTACCAACTTCGTTAACATATTTGTAAATGGTTCAAAAATGTACCTATTTCAGACCCGTACTCTCATTCTCCTTGCAGTCGTACTTGCTGTTACATTCGGCGGTAAGTTCGATTCTTTCGAACTGTGATCCTTTCATCGAACACATTTCAATTCTGTAAGGGTGCGTTCATACTTCGCGGCAGCGTGTAACAGCATCCAATAACTCGGTCGGCAGCGTCAGCGATTTGGGAAGTTTAGGCAGCGTTCAGACTTCGCGACGGCAGCGCTTCGGTCGCGCGTTCGACGCGATCGATGCAGTCGAAAGCATGCGCATCGATCGCGTCGAACGCGCGACCGAGCGCTGCCGTCGCGAAGTCTGAACGCTGCCTTAGATATCGATCTAGCGCCTACCAGCGTCCACCAGTGTCACAAGGGCTAAGGCAGCATAGGTATCGATCTAACGTCCGCCAGCACCGACCAGCGACCGGGAGCAAAGAGCATGGGGAAATAGGAGGGTAGCTTATTGCTGGACTAGGCGTCGTGTGCAACAGCACCGCACGGCTGTCACAGCATAGAATTACGCAGTTCAACGTACTGTGTAGTGTTATTGTGCGGTGTGGTTGCACACGACGCAATTTCAAATTTTTGAGCTGCGAAATAAGTACATCCTCCACCATTTGTCGACAAAGCTACGATATCTAAGGAGGGCGTAGGAACATCAAATGAACGCGGACGCTGCCTTTAATAAGACCGAGCACGTCATCCTTGTTCACACGGTTCATTTTCAGCCAAACAGTGCGGACCAAACGAGCACTTCACCCACTGTGGTACTGCCTGTGAACCGAAATGCAATGAGCCGATGCCAGATATCTGCACAATGGAGTGTATTGTAGATGTGTGCCAGTGCGTTCCAGGATTCAAACGAGGACCCAATGGGTGTGTGGCTCCAGGGCCAGGCTGCCAGTGATTCGCAGAAAAATTTCCATGTATTCTTTGACATGAAAGTACCGCACGGTATTACTGTTGTTTACTGTAACACATGAAGAAGTCAGATAGAAATTTACAGAACTCTCCTGATGAGTAAACTTCGTTGCTCTGTCTTCAATAAAAAGTGGATTTGTAGCTGCGCGATTTTGTTAAGCACGGCCACAACCCTGAATCAGGGCTGGTTTGTGATGTACTTCTGGAAAGTGAGGGGAAAACGCAATGCTTATATTTTGGTGTTTTCATCTCACCAATAAGGCTAGATTCCTTAGAGTAGGATGGGTCTACCAGGGGGAAAAAGTTTTAGGTCAGTTCCTCAAAGTATCCATAATACTGGGATGATGACCAAACAGCAGCTCTGTATAACAGGACAACTATCCCAAATGGTCGGTCCTCTTAACGGACGCTGAAAGCATGTTATGCTTAATCTCTTTGGCGAAAAGCATGGGGTCAATAACTTTGCCAAGCCGACCTGGTGCACGCGGGTATGTGACAAAAGAGTCGTAATTTGCCGCGGTGGCCCGCGTGGCGACCGACGTCGCACCGTGACAGACGAGTTCTCCCGCCTCGCCATCCAAATTTGGACTACCTGAAAGTCTGGTAGATAAGTCCTCCATTGGATAGGTCCGCGCGACGTTGCGGCCGCTACGCGTGCGAACACTAATCGGGACACAGTAAGTTGAAATCAGTGTTTATTCTCCGAAGAATCGAACTGCAATAGCATTCTCAACAGACTTGGAGATAAATAGTAAAAGTAGGATTATTGAAGCACTGATGGGGAATTGGATAACAGAAGTTTCAAAAAAAGAAAAGAGAAGGCTCTTTAAGTCGAATGTTCAACGGAGGACTCCTGAAGCAGTTTTAATTCAGTAAATTTTTTCGAGAGGAAGAAATTGAAATCTTGGTTCTGAATGTTATCACAAGAATGCTGAGTTGTGGGCAAAAGTCGTGCCCCAGGCGGGAGTCGAACCCGCACCTCACGCTTTCCGGGCGAGTGCGCTATCCGTTACGCCACCAGGGCCGCTTTTACCCTCTCAACGGCTTTTATGCCGTAGCCTTACAGCACTCACACGTTTAACTTGGTGAGCCGCCTGGGGCACGACTTTTGCCCACAACTCAGCATTCTTGTGATAACATTCGGAACGCGTACTGCGGCGTTAAACAGCAGTTATCATAACAAAACAGCTTCAAAAACTTGTAAAGTCTTTCTTTTGAAATTTCGATTCTATTCATTACAGACCAACCTGCTAGCCAACCGAGAGAAAGACAAAATAATCGAGCAACTTGGCCCATGAGTAATGGCGTTTTTTTGTCCCCCGGGATTAAGCGCTAAAGATGAAAAGTGTTGTCATAGCGTTTCACACCATTTTGCTGAAAATTCCCTGTTCTATTAGCTAGTCCACTTGGTTTTTTTAAATTCTGTTTCCACCGATTTTTAGGTACTCAATTGGAAGTGCCAGGTCGACGAAAGTGAGGATTTTCAAAGCCTTTTTTTACATCTGATTAAAACGCTGAAGCCGCCCAAGTCCATGTGTTGAGTACAGGGTGAGCCAAAAAGTCACTTTTCTTCATTGACTTGAGGCGCTATAAGTTACACTTTATTAAATTCTGATCGGACATTTTTACCACCATATTAAAGAGCATATTAAATACTATCATGACACTCCGCCACAGCCTTCTGGACGAGCGCCATCGAGAGATTCTGCCACGCGACCGTGAGTGGGTACCTGAGTTCAGCGAGATCGTTGATTTCTCCGCCACTGTAGACCACCCTATTGAACTCCGCCCGAACCAGGTAATTGAGGGGGTTTAGGTCAGGTTACCTGCTTAGTTCCACCTTCTTCAGGTACTCAACGCCTTCCATTCCAAGTAGGCAAGAGTTTTCCCAACGCCCTTTGATTCCATGTGGTGTCACCCAATCCTGTAGCAGTACAAAGTTTCCAAGAAGGTACGGGCGACGACATGTGGAGAGGATATTCTTCTCGAGTTGCTCGATGTAACCGCCAGCGCTCACCTTCAGTCCGGGGCCCACGAAGAAAATATCGGTCTCTCCATTCCAGGTACGTCCGGTCCCCACCATCAACTTGGCGACTGAGGTGAAGATGATGTCCTAGACCGTAGCGACGTTGACGGAGCTGCTCGATGATGGAGGTCTTCCAGATCGAGAGTACTGGTCTCCAGGTAGCTATCCATGGGTGACTCCATACTAGAAGTTTCGCAGCTGTTTGGAGGTGACATGAATTCCAAAGGTCTTCTCCAGTCAGGCTGCGACTGGAGATGACTTCATATTTTGGTGTACATGAAGGTGATGGGCGAGAGCCAGCTCCTGCTTATCGAGGAACATCTTGGGTATCTTCCGCCCTGGTACTCGTATCCACGTCCTCTGTCTGGGCAGCGAAAACTTTGCTGATATGTGACTCGGTCGAAGTGACTTTTTTTGCCCCCCCCCCCTCCTCCTGTATATTGCCGCTCAGTGAGCTATGTCCCTCAGAAATGCTTATAACTTTTCAAGCGATTCAGAGATTTCATAGTCAAGCATCGAACCTAATGCTCTTGAGTTCAACTGAAAGCACATAGTTCTCATGAAGGGCCGGCCTGCACATCCTCATTGAGCAACATCTTTACTTGAGGTAGAGGTTCCATAACTTGGATGGATGGGCTCTTTAGGGAGTCTTCATAAGAGGAGGCGCTCATGCAATCACATTTAGAAGGTCCGAATTCCCAACTCGAAGCGCTCAAACCAACTTCAAGCCGTCACAGGAAGCATCGTTCCTTCTTCATATACATCACGAGTTGAGCTGCTTCTGTTATGAGCCTAGATTGAGTGCAAAAAGTTGTTGGCAAATACTCTCCTTTGTGTTGTTCTGTCACTTTTCAACGAAATAAAAAATTAACAAATTTTCAAATAACAGTAGATGTCGACCACACTGCCTTTTAGGGAGAAAGATTATTGATCAAAAAGCATAGAACACATTGGGAACGATTGTCACATTTCATATGAAACTTCATGTAAGAAAAAGCGCACTTTTGGGCCGACCCAATACTTTGCAATTTAAACTCAGAAATATTACATAAAATGAATTTCTACATTTTCTTCTTTCGTTGACTTTGGTTCTATGGAGGTCCCTCTCACTCAGCTTTCTAGCTCTTTCAGCTGTTTGCTTCGAACTTCGTTGGTCTGATCTCCCATCAACTCCTCGATTTCCCGCCTTCTACTTTTTATGGTTACTAGGTACTTTTGTAATCGTGGCTGCTTACTTGTAGAAGAATCTGTATGGGAACAGTTGTTCTGAGAATAGCAGCTCGTTTCAACTTACCTTGTTCTATTAGTGCTCGCGTGTGCGACGGTCGCGACACTGCGCGGGCTTACACCCAAATCTTAGAGATGGGGTAAGCGTGGCTGCGATTTTCAAGTGAGCGTGGCGGTTACTGTGCTTTTGGAGAAATATTTCCATTTTGACACAATTGTGGTCGTGTCTCCATCCAATGCAGAACAAGATGACAGTTGTCTCAAACTGAAATATCCCACGAGTGACCCGTTCTGTGCCATGCTCAAATGCCACGCCTACTCCATCTGAGGGATACGGAGTATATAACAGCGGACTTATCTACCGGAAAATGAATGAACGGGAAAGGGTGTCAGTGAAGCGCGTCAGCCGTCAGTAGATCTGAGGTTTTTCATGCTTTTATATATGAACGAGAATCTAAGAGTTAGTAATGGCCAAAAACGTTTGTGGAAATACGAAAAATATTAGCTTATCCCGTTCAAAAATGTGGAGGGATTTATTCATATGGAAGGAATAAGAAAACATATTAAAAACTAATATTTTTGGCATCAATTTGAGTAGATCCCTCCTCAATAAGGGACCTGCTCCCAATGCCCCGAAAGCAGGACCACTGATACCCTCGTTTCCTTCAATGAGTGCAACAGCTGGTACCCTCCTATAGCACCGTACCTCTGCACTTCTATCTCTACCAGCTGTGCTGCTGGTCGCTGGTGTATGCTGGTAGACGCTGGCAGACGCAAGATCGATACCAATACTTTCCTAGTTCTCTAGACGGTGGTGGACGCTAGTAGACGCTGGGACGCTGGCAGACGATAGATCGTTACCTATGCTCTCGTGTTCGCTAACGCTGGTGGACGCTATTGGTCGCTGGTGCACGCCTCCGCAAAGTATGAACGCAGCGTAAATGATAAGTATGTAGTCGACTTCTTGCACATTTCAAAGTTGTGACAAGGGCATACCTTGCTGACGGTAGAATCAGGTTACCTATATGCCGAGGCAGTAAGAGTTCTTTACCAATCATGGAAATATTCTTTTAAGATTCATTGTATAAGCGGAAAAGTGCGCTTCGGAACCCATGAAATATTGAAGTCGCGCTCGGCGATCGCCTATGAGTCGAAGCGCTGTGGGGATAAATGCAACGGCAAATGGGTCAAAATTTCAGTGCTTTATTTGAGGCCTTTTCGACGGTTTGGTGCCAATTCTTCAAAAGGCTAGCCAACTAAAACAAACATTATGCTCCATTTCTCGACCCCGCAGCCCACAATGATTTCGACGGCTTGTCGCCATTTGCCTCGTAAGTTAACGAACTGCTTTCACGCCCATAGACAGTAGAAGGAACGGTTCCATATTGGCTTCAAGGACTGCACGTGAATATTGGAAAAGTCATCCTCACAATGCTGATTCAGAAGAAAGCGCAATTCAGGTGACAGTTGAGTCACAGCTGTTTACGGCAGTTCTGCGCAACAATAGTCACACTCAACCGTTGTGAGAGGTCGATTCCGAAAAAATTGTTCACTACACTCACTACTCTCGGGCAGGGCATCGAAAACTATGGCAAGTGGTGAGTTTCACTAAATGAGCTTGATCTCGGCGTCAAAGTCGTTCTAGAGGAAATTCAACTTTTATTTCTATATTGACAACCTTTCGCTTCCACTAGTTTACCTATGAGAGCCCAGAAGTCAAGAACCTTCCAATGGAGCATGGACGTGAAGTGTGTGGAGTGCGTAGGTACAGCCTTGTTCGCTGCAGATGACGGGACGTGTGGGGTGGAGTGGAGTTGGAAGGACGCCAGTCCATTTTCTGCTAATTATTGAAGCGGGCAAGCGACAACGACAGGTGGAAAACGGTTCAGTGCCGGGTCAACCTAACCCCTCTGATATCAAGCGCTCATGACTGCACGATATATGAGGGAGTTGAGACAAGTCTAACGTTATTCAGTCCCGTTGGATAGCGACCAGCTGCAGTGTTGCAGTGATAACGGTTTTGCTATGGTGAATGTTTCACACTTACTCGCAGTCCTGATCGCGTAATGAGCTGGTGTGGTAAGGGATGTGTACAGTCTCGTCAAAAACCACGGAAGTGGTCCTTCAGTGGTCCCTCCTTTCGTATATCATAAACCTGTTCGAAGACGGGGATATTTTTTCATTTGTGACCGGTTTTCACTCTTATGCAGTCCGGCGAAAGATGCTCATAGCCTTCGAAGCTCTTTCTGTATCTTTCGATATTTTTCCAATGGCTGCTGACTCTTACAAAAATGTGAGGATGATTTATCTATTTATCCAGTATATGGTCCCATTAACGTGAATCAAGTTTACAATTTGTCTTCGATAATTTTTGATCTTTTTTTTTGTTTATTTCATTACTTTATTATTCTCTTGATTTTTTCTATTTCAATTTCTTTATGTTTTTTTCTGAGTAGGGAGCTTCTCCGTACTTTAGCGTAATCAGATTAGAAATTTCGTAATCAGATTAGAAATTCTGCAATCCAGCAATCAGGATTTTGAGCGAACGAGTTGTCCGGAGCAGAATAGGCAATGTAGAGACATGGTGGCAGGCACGCCCAATGTGCTGTATAACTATACTCGAAATCCCTGAGATCGGGTAGGCGTGGCCGCATGTTTCAACTTAACCTGAAGGTGTCTATGCTTCTGGTGAGATATTTTCATCTTGACACAATTGTTGTCGTGTCTCTGTCCAACACAGAACAAGATGACAGTTGTCCCAGACTGGAATATTCCACGAGTAACCAGTTCCGTGCCATGTTCAAATGCCACGCCTACTCTGACTCAGGGATAACAAGTATAATGGCAGGGGTTAGGTAAAAAATAATAGCTCAAGGCACAGTATAGTCCGGATTTTACCCAAGCCCAGATCCTCTTGTGTTGATCATTGGCTCCAGAATGGTCTGGGAGGATGATTTTCAACCTGCGGCTTCTCAAATCATTGTATGAGGTGAATATGGAGAGCCAGACAATGTACTTTGAAAATTGAAATCAAATTCGATGCATAGCGCATCCCCGAAGAAGATCTATTCGAATGCCGAAGTTTCTCTGTCTTGTGGAGGTATCCCTCTTATTATTATTCTCATAAAAAGATAGGGATGATATGATATATAAAAAGGAAACGAGGGTGAACTTTACGACGTTGATCAATCCCTTTTTGGAATGGTGTTGAGCGCGGACTACACCCACCCTACCCCTGATCTCCGAAAACGATAGAACTTGTGTAAGGGGTGGGGACTCTCAGGGCGATTTTTCCACCAGTGATGCAATGCTGAGTCTGCGACAAGTGGTGCAAAAGGCTACCCCAGCTAGGCTCCAATCCAGGCTTCTACACACGTCCTATCCTTGGCACTGATCCCCACAGTACTTCCATGCAATATGGCTGCAGTATTCTGCTTATTAGTTCTGTAAGGAGAGAACCGGCCAATGCGAATCAATATTTGTATTCTCCGAGAAAGCCTTGTGGAAGTCAATAGAGGGCTGGGAGGCTTAGCTCTCTGTGCGGAAGCACTGGCAAATGGTGCAGTTCACGACGTGCGCTCTCCAGCAATATCGAGTACTCCTTGGCTACCGGCCTGAGCGCCTAAGGCAGCGTTCACACTTGTAGCGCTACAGCGTCGCGCTACTGCGTCGCGCTACAGCGTCGCGCTACAGCGTAGCGCTACAGCGCCGCTTCGCAACGTACTGCTATTTCCAACGTTAGGATGATTAGAGTTGCTTACAGAGAAAAGGTGGAAGGTTGCTGGAGTTTTCTTGAGAAATGAAACCAAGAAAGAAAGAAAAGAAATGAGACCGTTATAATTGGTTTTATTTACCGTGTTTGACTTTAATTATTTGGTTTCAGAGTTGCTATTGATGTTTGATGGCTTTGCTTGATGCCTTGCAGTGGTGCCTCCGTTGATCGATGCCGCAATAGTTTTGGCATCGTACAAATGGCAAACCAACACACATTTCGTTCAGTCGCATTTGTCGTCAGCAGAAAAAAATGGCCTTATCTCACACAACAGGCACGCGAAGACTGTTTGGTCACCAATGCGTTAACACAAGGCGAACAAGAAGTTCCTTTATGGTTCTTGTGCCTCCGGTAAAAAAAACATGCGTGCTTGCTTTTTAGGTGGGCGTACTTGGTGATTTTTTTGGCAGAAATGTTCTATTAGGCAGAAGGAACTGTAGTAAAGCAGTACCAGAAGAATAGTGACTAATGGAGTAACTGTCAAGTTGGCGTCGGATAGTTACAGCTGTATCAGTCTCACGTTTCCGTGAATTTCTCAAGAAAACTCCAGCAACCTTTCCACTTTATTGTAACACTTATCATCTAATAGGATAGAGTAGGTTGCGAACGGCCTGTAGGCGACGCTGTAGCGCTAGCTAGTAGCGCGACGCTTAGCGCGAGCTGTAGAGCGACGCGTGCGCGCGTGTAGCCGACGAGTAGCGGTCCGCTGTATTTGCGACGTGTAGCTACCGCTAGCGCGAACGCTGTATGCGCGACGACTGTAGGGCGGCTGTCAGGGCCGCAGTAGCGCGGACGCTGTAACGCGGTGGACGCTGTAGGGCGCGCTGTAGCGCGGCGGCGTAGCTGCGACGCTGTGCGGAAACGCAGTAGGCTACAAGTGTGGTGCTAAGGCAGCGTTCAGATTTCGCGACGACAGCACTTCAGCCGCGCGCTGGACGCGATCGATTGCCATGCTCTCGACTGCATCGTCGACGCTGTCGCGAAGTCTGAACGATGTCTACAAAGCATGCACTTGACATTAAGCCCCACCTCAGTCTGTGCGGAAGTTTGTATATACTACATCAACTAAATGCTCACTATTTAGAAGTATTTACGTGAGTTTCATACCTACAGTGCTTATCAAAGCTCAGGTGAGGCATCTCTAGCTATTGAGTGTATCTGCGCCAAGCTATATTTCGTACTGCCCTCCTCCCCCCCCCTCCGAAAAAGGCAATACGGTGGTGGACAGGCTGCGCTACGGTCAAAACGTAGACGGAGGAAGTGCCTAAGCGTCTACGTGTTGACGGGATATGCTCATTTTAAAGGGAACGTGAGTTGTTCCGAATGGCAGTATTAATACCTGTGAAGTAGTGCATATCAGACCAGTTTCTTTTACCATTTTCATTTTAGTGAAAGAGTGTGGTCCAAACGAGGAGTACCTGGTCTGCAGTACTGCATGTGAACCGAAGTGCAATGAGAATTATGAAACGTACTGTACGCGAACTGTATTGCGGATGTATGCCAGTGCAAGCAAGGATTCAAACGACGACCGGACGGATGTGTGGCCCCGGGGCCAGACTGTCTATAACACACGAAATTTTTGTCCATTATAGGATGAATGTTAACACTTTATAATCAGTGGTTTACTGTAACGTGTGAAGCAATCAGGGATCGAAGCACAAGGCCTCATAGTAGCATGCTGTGTTGTGCTATGCTCTATGCTATCGCTGTTCACAGAAACTATTTGCCTAAGAAGAATACATGTTAGTTTTTATGACAGCGATTTTTAATGGAAGCGATTCGAGGAGCTGTGCCTGGGCCTTCCATTTGTGCGCCTCTGCTTGTGTGGCTGAGATGAGATTGCATAAACGAAAGACGACATCTACGTGTTACGCAACCTTGCTCTAGTCGCTATTGCGGAACGTTCTGGTTGTGGTTGATTATAGCAACACATTGAAACAGGGTTGGTAAATCGTCTGGATCTTTATCGCCTTCGCTGAATCCTGTGCAGCGGGAGAGCAGAGGGGGAGGAGGGCAGGTGGGACCCGACCTTAAAGGCAGTTGGCACGATGATTTGGTGCTCGGCCTAAAATGCTAGTAGGGCGCTATATAGTGGGGAAATGGCGAAAGAACGGAGTGAAACGGTCAAAATCCTGCGAAGAAAGAGCCTCCGTTCTCAATGTGTTAGAAATCAATTTTGGACGAGTTTCCTGTAGGCATCTTGCCAATAACCGCTACCGAAGGTACGGCTGCATATGTGTACTCATATATCCATGCAGCATCACGGCCGCTTCATACCAATCCCTTCGCTTCATAATTTGCTTAGCAAATGAATCGATTAGAGCGTCAGGAACGGTCGTCCATTTGTGGGCGGGCGGGCGGGCGTTTGGGTCGGAATGTTGTGGCTTGATAGGGCCCTTATAAGGGCACCTCCCTTGGAAAAGGCATTATGCAGCGCCTGCTCAGGGTCGCGGAATTCCGTCCTGCCAGGCGTATTAATCCTACTCGTCTTGGGGATTTATCGTGCCAACTGCCTTTAAAGGAACGGTCCGCGATGACCTATGAAAATGCAAGAGGTTATGTGGGAAGGTAGTGCGGTCCGGAGTGGACAACCCTGTGCCAGTTTCGGAAAGTTGTACGGTAAAGGAATTAAGGCGCAAAGTTGCTTCAGTGGTCATTCTAGCGATTCCGCCTCCAGACTCCGCCTCCAATGTCGGCCTCCCAGCCAACAGTAAAACTCCCGGGCTAATATCATGGAGTGGATGCATTCAATGTCTCTTGTAGAGTCATAGGGTTCATTACTGGGAATCAGCCGACGGGAATTCGTCCCAGCGCGCGGTCTTTCGGTCTTTTACCTCTACAGTTGTTTGAGGCTAGAGGAGGCCTGACGAATGCGTTTCCAACGTTCCCTTTGGCATTTTCTCTTCATAGACGGTTCACTTGGCGAATTTTCTTCCACATTTCTGCAAATCACCTAGGCTTTTTATCGCGGACCGGTGCCTTCAATACCCTTCTACATTTTCAGAAAGCTCACAAGCTCACAATTGATGGGTTTTGTCTAGGAAGCCTAGTGTTTCCAGTCGCGGAGGCAGAAGGCTAAAAAACAGCAGGTTCCAAGGACCAGACGCTGCAGCGCTCTTCCTTTGGTAAGGAAGGGACAGAAACTAGCGTTTTTCGAGCGAGCGTTACACTGAAGTGTTCCTTGTCCCTCCGAGATCTAGAGGGTGTTGCAGATTCATGACAAACTAATCATGTGTTGAAATTTTCTGGAAGGGAAAGACAAGATGACAGATTTTCTGGATGACAGTTGCCCAAAAAGAATGTAAACTATGCCGTGTTCAAGTGGAGTACGCAGTCACGTCCTCTCCACTTGAGGCTATGAAGTTTACCTCACCGATACTTGTGCTCTTTACTACTTGATTGCTCTAGTAATTCTGCAGCCGATAATTGAACCTTTACCACTATTTCTACTGATCGCTTCAGGGCATTCGAACTCTGGTCTTTCATCGTGCAGCACGAGAAGGTGAAAAAGAACACTTAAAGCTGTCTAGTCGAGCTTACAGGAGCAAACCTGTTGTTGCAAAATGAAGGAACTGCCTCAAAAGAATATCTCACGATAATTTGGTACAATGCTGTGGTGCAATGGTAAAATGCTAGCAGGGTGCTATATAGTGGAAAAATGGCGAAAAAACGAAGTGAAACGGTCAAAAACCTGCGAAGAAAAGCCTTCGTTCTCATGACTCAGAAAGCAATTTCGGACGAGTTTTCCGTAGGCATCGTGCCAATAACGCTACGGTAGATACGGCTGCACGTATGTACTCATATATCCATGCAGCACCGCGGCCGCTTCATATCAATCCCTTCGCTTCATATTTTACTTCGCAAATGCAATACGAGCATCAGGTACGGTCGTCCATTTGTGGGCGGGGGGGGGGGAGCGTGGTGGAGTCAGCGTGTTGCAGCTTGATGGTGCTTTATAAGGGTACCTTCCATAGGCGCTAGCTAGCTCCTACTCAGCGGCGCGGAGTTCCGTGCTCCAGGCGTATCATTCCTACTCGTCTCAAGAATTAATTATGCCAACCGCCTTTAAACATGGCCACCATTACTTCACCACAATGCAATTTCTCACCCGCTGATAAATTTCATTTCTCAACATCGCCGGTGACGATAATAAATCGCCCGAACCCTAGCTGACGACAAACCTTCAAAATATTCATTGCACTTTGACAAATGGTCTTAAACTAGGTCAGAAATCAGAAAACCACCGTAAAATAACCACGGATTTTCGTTACTGGCACAGCGCAATGACGCCAT
>MU952270.1:0-18612 GCA_036418165.1 Cooperia oncophora | reverse complement strand
CGTCATTCTGAAAACTTTCCACTCATAAGAATTCACGAGTAAAAACTACTTTGTAGTACTTGGATTGTTAATCCACATAATCACGGAGGCTCCATAATAACTCGAATAAATGGTGCATTCAGAAATTAGGGTGTTGAAATCCCTACCGATGAAGTCAATTCAAGAAATCAACTACATATGTACTTACACCTTCCATGGCTAAAAGTTAAAGGGCCGGTAGGCCATGATCCAATCTAACGGCGCGCGCCCAATGAGCAGGGGGTTACTGAACCGGATGACCGGCCTCTGGAATCTGTTTTGTTTCACATACTAATCGCATTGCAGGAAAACTCGCACGGAAACATGTCGCTCGTTGATTAAGCCTATTAACTAGTCTCTATTTTTTAAAAGTTGTATTCCTTCGTGGGCAGCCCACTGTCAGAGACCATACCAATTGGACACCATTGTCAAGGCATGGAGGAATGCTTTCTGAAAAGATCAGGAATGTTCCATCAGCACAGCAATCGTGAGCGCGTGCCCGATTCAAATCAGTGCATCGTATTATTTATTTATTTATTTATTGATATACACCCAAGGGTGCGCCACTCAGTTTGAAAAAAAAGACAGAAACATACTCAATTGGGGGATGGCACTATAAAAAGAAAAAAATGAACAAAGAAACAAACAGCGAACTTCTAAAACTGAAGCCTATAATCTCGGGATAGCAAGTAGGCTGTGTTTTGAATTAGAATTTGAACTGAATAGATCACCGGAACCTTCCCTGTGTTGATAATAAGGCCGTTTTCCCCTTTAGGAAGATGAAAGAGTCCCCCGCGAGATCCTGGTCCTTGGTTCTGAACGCAAGGATTCGACGACAGTACTGGGGCTTGCTGACAACTTAACCCGTTACGAACGAATTCGTCCGGGACCCCAGGCGAACAAACCAAGGGGGACCTCAAGCGAGGGGTTCATAGTCCCTCAGGCTCATCAAACAGCTGGTAACACAATTCAGGTCCGCGAGGCCGAACCGACCAAAACACTTAAATTGGGGCAGCTACAGGCTTCGCATGTAGGAATGCGGGTATAGGGGACGATAGTACATACCTTAGAAGCCGAACTTAACAAACAACTGTCTAAACCTAAAGGGTGTAGAATAGTCAGAGAGCTTCAGTCAGATGAGTAAATAAGCAGTTTGGCCGCAAGAGCAATTCGGCATATGGTTTCTAACGGCATCCTGCGCAGAATTTAGCGAAAGACCACAAATTCGGGACACAACTCAAGAATGAACACCCTTTGAGCAAGCCCCGACACTTGTATTAGGTTGGCAACTAAGTAAACAGTAAAGATTTTTTCAGAATCACCTTTATCACCTGTCTCGTTGATCATCGAGTTGCTCGAGCGGACGCCAGTGACGTCTCCATTCGTCCCTGCAACGTGCAAGAGTTGCCCAATGAACTCTCTCAGCTCGAGGGACACGATGAACTTCATACCATTCGTTCAGAGCTTTCACGAAGAAGTCTGACCATCGCATAGGCGGTCGTCCAGGCGTTCGCACGACATCCCGTGGAATCCGTCGGTGATCGCTCTGGTCCGTCGGTCGTCCTAACGCATGAGTGCTTGCTCACCTGCCCTCGAACCTTGCAAAGCAGTTGCGGCGCTTCTGATCTTCGATCGTCGGGGTGCGAAATCGGAGCTCCGGATTCCCTCTCTCACTTGCGTGTAGCGGGAAACTCCGAGCATCGCCCTTTCGATGGCGCGTTGAATAACGCCGACCGCATGCTCATCCTGTAGAGTCCAAGTCTCTGAGGCGTACGTCAAGGCAGGAAGGACCGCGGAATCGAAGAGGTGGGCACGGAGCTTGGTGTTCTTCGTCTTCTTCGCTACTCCTCGATGTTCTTGAAGGCTCCCCAAGCCGCTCGCTTCCTCCTGCTCAGCTCTGGAGCTAGGTCATTCATCATATTGATTTCACGACCTAGGTACACATAGCTAGAGCATTCAGAGATGGTCGTTCGTTGAGCGTGAATGGGCATCAGAAACCAATCCTTTTTCATGAACATCGTCTTCGTTAGATTCAGCCGTAGACCGATTTTTCCACACGCGCAGTCGAATTCAGCCAGCATTCGTTCCGCTTGCTCGATGTTTGGTGTTATCAAAACGATGTCGTCAGCAAAGCGGAGATGGTGTAGTTGCCGACCGTCGATCTTCACTCCCATGCCTTCCCGTTCCAGTTGACGCATGACGTTCTTGAGAGAGGCGCTGAATGGCTTCACGTCGATGATGATCTCCTTGTAGAATGGTGAGATCTTGGTCGTGAAGTTGCTGTAGAGCTCACGAAGAATCCTGATGTACTGAGTAGGAATTCCCTGGTTGCCCAGGGCTTCGATAACTGCTTCTGTCTCAACGAAGTCGAAGGCTCTCTTCAAGTCGATGAACGTGAGACATCTTGTACTCTCGCGATACTTCGATGAGCTTCGATACCATGTGGATTTTGATCGCCTCTCGACCTCCTTGACTCGCATCGGCTGCCCTGCGTGCTAGTGTTTGCCTGTTCAGGATGACTCGTGTGAAGAGTTTGTAGACCACACACAGCAGGCAGATTGGGCGATAATTGCCAACGTCGCACAGGTCCCCGTTCTTGTACAACAACACAGTCTTGCTGGTTTTCCACGAGGTGGGTACCTTGCATTCCGACAGGTAGCGCGTGAAGAGTCGAGCCAGAGTTTTGACAAGAACTGGCGGAAGATTCTTCAGATGTTCGGGTCTGATCCTGGTGCGTTCTTTACCCGACGAAATGACGTGTCAGAGTTTGGAGAGGAGAACTGAAGGAACGACATATCCATCCTGCTTTCAAGCGGTATGGTTGCAGGTAGACTTGACTGTCAAAGAGATCCGAGTAAGTCGTTTGTATGACGCTTCCCATTGCCCTTAGGCGCGGTGATTGTTCATCCGGAACGTCGGCGGCGGTATCTTGGTCTTATTGGCGAGTCGCGACGGGCGTTGCGTATGCTCTTTCCAGGCTCTGTGGTTTCCACCAGTACTGCCGCTCTTCTCTCCTTGAGGTCTTCCTTTATCGCTTCTCTGCATAGCTTCGCAAGCTCAGACGTCAGCTGGTAATTGCCTGCGGCTCGTGCGGCTCCACGTTGGCGAATCATCGAGTTTCCAGAGATAGACGCTTCTTGGTAATCTTGGAACTCTCTGACTTCTTGGCGCAGTCGTGAAGATGTGCAACAAGCCGTTCGTATTCCTCGTCGATGTTGTCGATGACAGAATCCTCCCAGAGCCCAGCGAGAGAAGTGAAGTGATCCCAGTTGATGACGGTCTTGGGCTTCGCTTCTTGAAGGAGCTTTGGGCCGCTTCTGCTCTCCTTGCTTCACGATCGAAATACGCGGAATTCGCGCAAGGGAGGAACGGTGGTTCGATCCTGTGTAGACTTGGGACCAGGGAGCGATCGTCAGGCAAGCCTTCAGTTGAAGATGATGTGGTCGATCTCATTATGGAATTGTCCACCAGGAGACTCCTGTAGAGAGTAGGGCTTCTGGAACTGCGAGTTACCATGGATGGTATGGGTCGACATGATAAACTCAGACAGCCTTTCACCCTGCTCATTCCACTCCGTTCCGTGAGTTCCGATGTGAAGTTCTTCAGCCGTTCTTCTTGGTCCGATCCTATAAAAACATGGTAGCGTTGAAATCGCCGACGATGACCTTGAAGAAGGTATGATCTTCCTTGTAGAACTTCTCCAATTCCATATAGAACGCTTCGAGCTCATCCTCGTCGTAGCTTGATGTTGGTGCGTAGGCGACGAAGATTGTCAAAGCCTGGAGTTGAACCACATCTTTAATCGCAAACGTCCGATTCGGGTCGTCAGATTTTCGTACGAATCGATGTTCATGGCCAAGTGCGTGTTGACGAGGACGCCCACACCGCCAACGCCTCTGCTGTCGCATGTTCCGAGGAACAGTTCTTCTCCAGTCTCGTATACGGCGTGTAGCGGGCGATGCCTCCTCGTCTCGGTCAGTCCGATGACGTCGTACTTGATCTTCCTGGCTTGCAACATCAGATCTTCGATGTTTAGCTCCCGATGCAAGCGTCCGTGCGTTGAAAGTACAGATCGTCATCCTAGTCCTGGGCGACTCAAATCTCCATTGGCCCCGTGATTCTTGCAGCCTCGCCCGAGCGGTCCCAGCCGACGTTGCCCTATCGGTGGTTCCCTCAGGTTCAATGGAATGAGGCCTATAATTATTACTGTTTTCGTCGAGTAGAGATTTCCACGCGTAGTTCGCCATTCTGACACCCTTCGCATTGGTACGGTGTTGGAACGGTCCAAACCGTTCACCCCCACGCCACGTTGAGGCTGCGGATAGGATTTGTGGGGGTTTTTCAGAATATCAATGACAATTTTTCATGGAACGAAATAATTTTATTCTGTAATGTATTGCCCATTTTTATCAATGACCTTTTGCCATCTTTCAGGCAGCATCATAATCCCACGTTCATAAAACTTCTGGTTTTTATTAGCAAAAAACTGAATCAGGTGCGATTTGACATCATCATCATTATTGAAATTTTTACCATTCAAGGAGTTTTGTAAGAGCGAAACAAAAAGTAATCTGATGGTGCAAGGTCAGGACTATATGGTGGATGTGGCAAAACATCCCAACCAAGCTCCAATAATTTTTGCCGAGTGGCCAAAGATGTGTGTGGCCTTATCATGATGGAATACCACACCTTTTCGATTTGTCAATTCGGGCCGCTTTTCTTCAACAGCATTGTTTAATTTCGTTAGTTGTTCAATGTAGACATCAGAATTGATCGTTCGGTTGGGTGGTAAGAGTTCAAAGTAGACAATTCCTTTGTAATCCCACCAAACTGATAACAAAACCTTCTTTTGATGAATATCAGCTTTTGATGTTGTTTGAGCTGGTTCACCTGGGCCTACCACGATCTTCTCCGCTTGACGTTGTTGTAAACAACCCATTTTTCATAGCCAGTTATCAGTCGTTTCGAAGATGGATCATTTTCGTTACAATTCTTAAGCAAATCGCAGTTGTTAATGCTTCGCATTGAAGGCAACGTCCGCGTTCAGTTGAGATTTCCTCTCCCTTCGTGAGCAGGTAGTCAGGTCCGCAGAGGCAACAACTACACCACTTTCGCGGCGCAAAAACGAGTGAGGAGGCCCACGATGCCGTCGTTCTTCTCATTGGCCCAACCTACAATCATTGGCACCGCCCTCCATTCATTCCTAATGGTTATCTGATGGTGCGGTTGTTTCGCTGCTGCTTCTCTCCACGTCGAGAGTGAGGTGATAAGGGAAAACAGCTGATATCAACAAGTGAGAACTCGTGCGACCGCACCTTCTCTTCGCCTTGAGCACGTACAACCTCAATTAAGCAAGGGGTTCTATATAGAGCCTTTCCTATGATTTCTTTCTGATTTTTCTTCACTAAGGGGTTACTTGCTACCTTGTTATAAGTATTTGAGCGCATAACTCATCAAATTTGAATGCGGGCCAACCTTTAAATGTGTTTCTTTCAGTTCATGAGGAACCATGTATCAAGTTTTTGAACATAGCCAAGCTGTTTTAAGTGATTTTCAATGCATGTATGTGATACATGGAGCTTCTCTGCGATCTCACGTGTTGTACTGTGACGATCCGAATCGATTATTGCTTTGATAAGGTCGTCATCAACTTCAACTGGACGACCAGAGCGTTCTTCATCTTTGAGTGAAAAATCACCAGAACGAAATTTGGCAAACCAATTTTGACACTGCCGTTCTTTTAAGGCTTCGTCACCATAAACAGCACATAACTTTTGTGAGCTTGCGATGCGTTTTTCCCTTTGCGGAAATAAAAAATAAATATGACGAAAATGTTCCTTTTGATGTTCCATTTTTCAACGAACGCCGAACAAAAACTATGCAACCAATCAAAAAACTTTTTATACCGATTGATAGCTGAATTGCCAACTGTCTAATAACAAAATAAGTTTTACACTTGCTCTACGTCAGCAAACCTAAAATTTAACTGAAACCATCTATGAGTGAAATCACTTAGTTGCCAACCTAATATTTCCTAACTTAAAGGCACGTTCCGCGATAAACTAAGGCTAGAACCTCATAAACGTGCATGATGATCAAGCAGGCAACAGTAGAGGATATGCTGCTTTTAAAAGTTGAAAAACAGCAAGCAGAACGCACGACGCTCATGTTTTAGGCCCATTGGCGCCCGATAGGCCCATGCCGGCCTCCGGTGACCGTGTCGTTGTGACATTGCCATTGCGCTCTCTCGCCCGTCATTTTCTGGCCTCTCTCGTCTCTTATCAGTGTATCGCCGCCTTTTGCAATCCACAATCGATCTTGACCACCTTACGCTCGTCCGGTGATCATGATCAATTGAAATAAAGAGGGTCTTATTGCGGGCGCTTTTTCGTGGTTCCTTCTCTTCAATAAGTCAACAATCACAGGGCAATTCTATTTTTGAACTGTATTACCTATGAAGTGTGGTCGCGGGAATTGCCTTTAAGCGCAGTGTGGTTTTTGCACATGTATGCGGTAACGTATCTATCTTAACGTTTCCACAAACCATACTAAGCATGTGTGTTGGTGTTCTATCCCCATCAGTTTTTCTCATTGCTTTACATAGCATTTTCACGCATATACACGTGTTATCTGCTTTATTTAGCTGTGTTACAGCTCAAGAGACACCGGATGAATGTCACCCTGAGTATTAGATTCTACATGTATTAAGCTTTAGTTACTTCCCTTACACACTGCTGCTATTTAGATCTATTTCTTTTTCTCTCAATAAAACCTATCTGTTGTCTTTTCGATGCCAAAACCCTTCTCACTGATGTACATCGAGGGTTCGTCGTCAAAGATGATTTTTCTAATACAGGAGCAAAGCATCTCGCACTCTTCCACGTATTTAATGAGTGAACTTATCTGGATTCGCCTTTTGATTATGCTGCAGCAGCACTAATGAAAATCGTTTGTACCACTTTTGGTAGATTCTGTACGCTATATTTCAGGAAATGAGGTGGCAGAGGTAGTGGACCTGGTTTCGGGTTGTTACAGGAATCTTTCTCATGAGTGTTCGAACATAAGTGACCCTGGTATTTATTTTTCTGAGATTGGCGATCTCAATCTTGATGCAGTCGTTTTTGTTGCATAATCATTTGTCATTTCGTTTCCGATAAAAATCAAAACTAAGTGGTCGGGTGAATAAGGTATACGTTTCGAGGTGACTATACAGTTCCGCCGTCTTCATCTTTGGTGTGGAATTTTGTGTTCAGGATTTCATGATGAATGATGTTGTTCTGACTACTATTGTTGTTTTGTCTGATGAGGTACCTATTTACAAAATAAAAAGAAAACAAAATGGAATAGAACTTCATGCAGCAATCCGAATGTTCCCTTTTCCTTCGACAGATGCTCGTCGGCCAAAGCCTCAAGTGGACTCAACGTGCTTTCCAGCGCAGGGTAAGGCTAACGTTTCGGCTTAGGCGGCGCTCGGACTCAACGTGCTTTCCAGCGCAACAACACGCGTTGGGAAGCTTAATTTAGCAGTTTAGCACGCTCATACACGCGCTGCCGCGCTTGAGCACACGTTGCTGCGTGTTAGAGCCCGTTTAATTGCTTTAACATACTGCAGTTACAAGCGCGTTCGGCACTACTGTGCTATTCTGACGCCCGCACCACAGCCGGCGCCAAAAGATTCCAAATCACCGAAATCGCTGAGAACTTATCCCTAGGGGGGAGCTTAACATCCTGAACAGGAATATGGCGTCCGCTTGGCCAGAAACTGTCCGGCGCTCGCGCTGCAGGCGCAGGCGCCAAAACGCCCTAAGTCACCAAAATCGATGAAAAGCTATACACGGAGGTTGTGCAGCGTTCAGACTCAACGCGCTGTACAGCGCATCAACACGCCGTGTTGCTGCCCAGTAACGCGTGTTCAAGCGCGGCAACGCGTGTTCGAGCGTGTTGCTGCGCTTAAAAGCCACGTTCAGTCACGTCGAAAGGTTAGCCATGTAAAACTGTCTTATCTTGGCTGTGGTAAAACATCTTCTCAAGAAGACCACATACGATGCCAAGAATCCTAGGAAAACGATCATGTAGTTCACATTTACCTTTAGTTACTGTGAAGCCGAAAAAAGGAGGCAGTCTCATACACTGGGACCAGACTACTTGAAGGAAGGACGCCTACGAATTGGTTGAGTTCGGGCTTAGTTTAGCGAGACTGTCTTTTAAGAAGTGAGACCTTCCGTGAACCAAGACACCTCATCGGTGGGGATTCCTTAACAGGGTGGACGGGTGTTTGACCCTTAATGCGAGGGGAGGGGGGCTAACGAGAGGGGTAGACACGTGACACTGCAAGGTTATCTGTGCCCCTGACCCCTGGGTAGCGAACTTGCTTTGTATAGAGCCCGGATAATAAGTTCGTAAGTTCGTAATTGCTAAATAGTACAACTTAAAAAAAGTACGTCAGTAGGCCATATAAAGTACATACGTCAGTAGGCCATGCCCTATTTGAACCCGTTGAACACATTTAGCGTGAAAAGACATTCAGGAGAAATTGCACCATTCCACTTTGTGCAGGAGCTTGATGTTTCACAAAGAAATCCGTTCTGGATGCTTTCTTGTGCATTCAAATACGGCCGCTTGAAATGGTACACAGGGAACGGGTTTTTCGCACTGTTTGGAATTTTCCTTTATACAACCCCAACGCATTTACCTCATAAGACTCACAACATCAGAGAGAAGTCAAGCAGCCTCCGGGAAAGGGAGATCCTGTTCTTCTCAAATGTGTTCTTTTGTTTGCAAACAGTTGCGTTGGAAAATTGCCATCCTTCAAAGCAGAAAAACTAGATTCTCATTCTGGAAATCCCAACAAATTCCGGCTCTGCATGTTACTGAAAATGAGGCACCATTGTGTACACTACAGCAATAATTGGAGAGTATTAATGCGGTCCTTCAGAATCGCAATTTTTCATTCTCAGCGGTCCTTTTTCAAAAAAGGTATGTCTCCTTAATAGGGTACCGGTAAACGCACCCCAGCGTAATTAAAGGACACCACAGTGGGTATTGCTGCGTAATACGTGCACTGTATATCCTGTCCCGTGAACTTACGAAGTGTTTCAAATTCCATTTCTACACAGTTCCTTTAGTTGAATGGTGTTCAGAGTTGTAAGGTGCTGAGAGGAAAGGGAATTCTTGGAATCGGGTTTTCTCACATGCGTCACGGAAAAATGCTCGATAAAGAAAATGCCACTTCAAAGCAACTAGAAAGGTGGAACACTAGAAAGGCAGAACACAACAAGACGTAAAGGGTGGTAACGATCCCTTAAAAGGGATGGATTGTAAATACTCAACCAAGCATAACCAGCGCATGATGTGTCGTGCCGTGAATGGACGATAGAGCACGGATAAGTAGGTGTTAAAAAGACGGGTAAGACGCCAAACATGGTCCTGGTTCTCTCGGGGGCAGGCAAGCTCTCATACCATTTGTTGCACAGCTTGTATTTAAAAAAATCAGCAGCCGAGTAAGTGCTCCTTACCATTCCAAGCTTCAGGATCCCTGTCGGATCAATTTCATCAATCGGCAAGTTTTAGATTTTGGGAAGCGCCCGTTATCTGATGCTCTGCAAAACTTGAAAACAGTGAGAACGATTCATCGGTGTCAACTCGCAGTCGATACATGGTATATTGAGTCGGCTTCATCAGCTTGTCAATTAGCACCTACACGTCTGTTTCTGAAGGCTACTGCCTGCGATCTGCAGTCACAGTCTTGATGGCAAACTATACTCTCACCTGCGCGGATTCTGATACTACCATGTATGGAGGTGAGCTGCAGTAGCCTGCCACTTTATCCGCTCAAAATTAACACGGGAACAGAGTGGTAGAAGTGCTATCTCCTGACCCTGCTGGCGCTGCTGCACGACTAATCACACGCCTACCCATGGCCGAACACTCTGGTTCGGTTGGTTTCTTCCTCTGGTTTCTTGCTCTGAATGATTATTCATTGTATGATTCGGATATCCGTTCCAATGGTGCACCGTTGAGGACAGCATGCGCAGAGTGGAGAGACGGCACCCAGGTGTCACTGCATTTCAGTGCCTTCTCGTGCATTCTTGAGAGAAGAACGTGGCACGCTCCTGTGGAACCCATTCGAATAGCACTTGACCAGGACAAGTATCCACAGAAGTGAGTGTACAGTTCAACCTTACAAACTACTTTAGAGGAGTACACTGTACCTAAATTTTATCAAGATGGTCAACTTCTGGAGGGGAGCAACTTTCTCATTTGCTCTAAAAGGCAGCTGAAAAGTTATAGTTATAGTTATGAGCAGATAACACTGGATAAAGCATAAAAGATACAATCCACTTGTGGAACTGAATTGCTATAGTAAGAGTAGTCACTCAACGAGTGTGCGAGTGAGGGTTAAGCGTCTAAACTCCTGCTGCCTAAGCAGTTTATATTTGTACACCAGCTTGGCTGAACCGCGCTACTATTGCACGCATTGCTAAATACGTTGAATCTATGGTAATGGTACTAATCGCTGACAGGATTCCTGTGCTGACCCCGAACACTGGGCCCGAGCGCCATTTTTTGAAATACGGCCCATTTCATTATGTTTCTCCTGTTTAATGAACATTTGCTAATGTCTGGTGCTTATCACATTTCTAAAGAGCACTCACCATTCGTTGGAAATAGGACAGCTTAGCGGTTGAAAGAATTTCGATGGTAATAACATGGACACCATAGTGAAATATTTCACACCAGTCGGATCGCCCGGCTAACGCCGAGCTCTCCTCCTTCTTGGAAGCCCGGCTTCGCCGGGCTCATGCAACTGCTTTAGAGTCGTGACTAATCGCTGTCTCTTCTAATCAAATGAATGTAGAAACGCGCCATATGATCGCAGGGCACTTTCATAATGAAAAGTTCAAAATCTGGTCATGGATAATCGATTACTCTCCTCCCCATCTCATGACAGCCATGGATGCTTCGGTCTCCGCAGTCGCTGCGTGCTCCTGTTCAGGCGAGCGCCAATATGGTACCCCTTCACCTCACCTATCCCCAAACTAACCTCAGCTATTCCCCGCTCAGCCACCCTACAGGTCACGCTCAGCTGCTACGCGAATAGCCCGTGCAATGGTTCTGAGTGCACTAAATGGTTGTGTTATGTTGTGGAGGGTGTTATGACTATCAAAACGCTACCACAATTTGATAATGCAACATTAATCGGTTCAGTTCCGATTGCGGTCGATCCATTTTCTTCCCATCTTATCGCAACCGTAGACGCCTTACCGCCGCAGGCGCTATGTGCTCCTAATCGCGAAATCGCCGTTCTCATCTGGTATCCCCTCACCACATCATATCCCAGTGACCCTATTTAACTGGCGCCCACTCCCGCACGTGGATGCAGCCGCCACGTGAGCAGCTGGTGCAACATAGGGACACTACGCCGCCACTGTTCTTACCACCGCCTTGCTCGTGCTCACGTCCAGCTCCCAAGCGCAGCTCCTGCAATAGCACAGAGTCTATCACAGTGATTGGCTTAGATAGGGAGCTATTCACAATCCAAACAGCTTCCTAGTTCGTTGCTGTAACATGGATTAGCTTGCAGTTTTGCTAGGGGTTCTTTCCTTCTGTCTTGCCGCCTGCTCCTATCCAAGCGTACGCTACGCATCCCCTTACTGTACCCATGCATGGCTCAGATCCGACTGAGTACGCGCAAGGAAGTGAGGATGGGAGAAGGGGGTCACTCGATACTAACTCCCACCTTCCTCACCTCACCCCATTCCGTACTCGCCACGAAGTGACAGTGTGGTTTCTCTTATATAGTGGAGAGTGTTATCACAACCAAAACAACTTCTTAGTTCGTTACGGTAACATAGATTGGCTTGCAGTTTTGTTAGCGGTTGTTTCCTCATCCCTTGTGTTGCGTTTCTACTGAAACTACGTTTTCTTAGCTGAACTTCACACTCCAACGATCACGCACTCCACGATGCTCCTTTCTCCTACATGTGCTCAGCTCCGGCTGAGCACATGCAGGAGAAGGAGGCAGGGCGACCTGGCACCCCCACCCTGCCCCCGCACGAGCACACGTCCAGCTGCCACGGCAGCAGCTCGTGCAATGGCTCGGAGTGTACCGAGTGGTTGTCTTATATATGCTGTTATCACAATCAAAACATTGGATTGATACATCTGCACCGATGGGTTCCCGGTTTGGCTAGCGGTCGTTTTCTTCTTTCACTAACGTGTTTAATCCCGTAAAGCATTTTGCGGACGGACAGACATACAAACCGACATGATACATACATACAGTCGTGATCCCTCAGACTGGCCATCCGTAATTGCGTACTTCACTGGGACGCGACGGCGGCTGCAGTAGGAGTGGCGATCGATGCTGCATGATCACCTGATTTCAGCGATTAATTTTTCTATTTTGCCTGTTATTCTGCTAACTAGAAGGAAAAGTGAGTTCATATTATTTACTCTAATTTGGTTTTATTGTATATTTTGCTTTCAGTCGCTATTTGACTGCAGTGACGGTGTTTTTACCCACTTTTTGATTTTGTTTATGTTTTTTGTTGTGCTTTGAATGTTGGACTGTTCTCCATGGCAGTGTCGTTATGTGTCCTCATTAGTACAAAAAAAACCTAAACAAAATCAAAAAGTGGGTAAAAACACCGTCACTGCAGTCAAATAGCGACTGAAAGCAAAATATACAATAAAACCTCAAATTAGAGTAAATAATATGAACTCACTTTTCCTTCTAGTTGGCAGAATAACAGGCAAAATAGAAAAATTAATCGCTGAAATCAGCTGATCATGCAGCATCGATCGCCACTCCTACTGCAGCCGCCGTCGCGTCCCAGTGAAGTACGCAATTACGGATGGCCAGTCTGAGGGATCACGACTGTACTACATACATAACCTTACATAGCGACAAACCGACACACGAAGTTTTGCCTTAGAAATAATGGAATCCTAGTACCCCTTTTAAAGGCAATTCCCGACCAACCACACTTCATAGGTAATACAGTTCAAAAATAGAACTGCCCTGTGGTTGTTGACTTATTGAAGGGAAGGAACCACGAAAAACGCCCGCAATAAAAGACCCTCTTTATTTCAATGTAGATCATGGATCACCGACGAGCGCAACGTGTCAAGATCGACTGGTGAGATTGGCAAAAGGCGGCGAGACACTTATAAGAGACGAGAGAGGCCAGAAAACGACGAGCGAGAGAGCACAATGGCAATGTCACAACGACACGATCACCGGAGGCCGGCATGGGCCTATCGGGCGCCAAGTGGGCCTATTGCCGGCCTCCGGTTGCCAACGCCATAAGCGACTGACGTTGCCCTGCTGCCGTCCTGGGGGCACGGTTATGAGAACCTAGCCTTAGTTTATCGCGGAACGTGCCTTTAAGCAGCTTCCAAAGCTTTTAATTTTTGTCGACTCTCGAGTGTTTAGCGGTCGAATCAGTCATAACCCTATCGCTAAGGGATGGAATAAGTTGACTCATAAGCCTCTGCCCATTGTTTCGTGGGCACCGGTGCTCAAGTTCAGGCTGAGCTAAGGATGCGAACAGGTGCTGGTGCTTAAGCAGCCCATTTTCTCACTATATACAACTTATATCCCTTCACGAATGCTCTGTAACCCCTTCTGAATGACTTGCCGGAAGCAGTTCCCCCAGTGCTGCTACAACTCGTGCTATGAACTTCGGGGGCGTCCTCTGCCGTCTTGCCACCAATAAGACACATGGTACGCTCAAACACATTGAGGGTGTATGAGACTAACAGCCCCCAGCTGTCGATGTGTCGTGGTTTCCCCGCCTGAAACTGCACGGGGGTCCGAGTACGGGACCGTGGGAAAGGCTTATTCCTTGCTACGCCGCCCAAAATGCAACTTGCGCGCGGCGAAATGCAACGTGCGCGCGGTGCATTTTGGGGGCGTAGCAAGGAATAAGCCTTTCCCACGGTCCCGTACTCCCCGTGCAGTTTCAGGCGGGGAAACCACGACACATCGACAGCTGGGGGCTGTTAGTCTCATACACCCTCAATGTGTTTGAGCGTACCATGTGTCTTTAACCCAATAATAATTGTCCTATGCATCCTGATCTAACTTCTTGGTTAACCAGACGTCACATCGCTGTTGTGGGTGGCGCTATTAGGAAGTTGTGACTTTCCCTTACTCAAGGCTCCTCGTGGTATCTTATCAGCTGTTATCACTTCCTGCCACCCACCAATAATGTTTCCATCCTGCCCCCTATCTTAGTGCTTGGATCCAACGTCCGGTCGTTGCTCTAGCCGGTGTTAGTAACCCACCCATTCTAAGGCCCCTTATGGATACCTTATCAACTGTTATCACTTTCTTGCGCCCCACCAAATATGTTCCCATCCTGCCCCCTACATAACTTATCAATTTGACCGCTTTATCGCTGTTTTTGAAAGAAGTTATGAATTTCCGGTCAAACACACCTTACAGACAAACATTCAACACACGCATTACACACACACACAAACACACACATAACACGCACACACACACAAACAGACACACTTAGCGGATTATATATAGTAGGATTATACAGACGACACTAGCCAACCGCGACGAAAATCTTATTACTCTGAAGGCGTTTGATAAGAATAATATGAGAATAATATTCACATAATTTTCAAACACACATGGGGTGGCGCAGTGGCAAATGGCGCACGTTGTCCGGGTGTGAAACCCTGGATCGGCCCCCCAATCGAGCCAACCAAGCCATCTACCCTACGAGGTGGGTAAGGAGGTTCCGTCTCGCTTGGAAGGGATGGTGTTAGTGACCTGTACATTGACTGGCCCCTGCAATTCGTCGTATTGGCCACATTGCATTCACTAAGTCACATGGTTCTGAATAGTTGTGGAGTGCGCGCCGTATCCCAGAAAGGGATTGGTCAGAGGCGATGGCATTTTGCTTTGAATGAAATTTCGTTTTGCGACAGTTTGCCAGTACGAAACGAGGAAGTTTACCCGGTCTGGAGCTTCTCTTCTAGGATTGGTGAAAGAACCTCCGAAATTAATATCGTTTCTTCGCGGCTTCCTGCGCGAAATGCCGTCTGGCATAAACAAGATTGGATATATGGCGGCAACTGAGCCTGGTACTATTAAATCTGCAGTACTGAAGCAGCGTTGTTTTACTGGGTCTCGCAAAAGCCCCTACCCGGCCCCCCCAGCCCTCCCCTTTTGGCGGAATCGCTCTACGCAATCGCTCTAAAGAAGCTTAAGGCGCTTGTTATGCTGCTGAAAGTACTGGAGCGGCTCGAAGGTTTCGTGTAGAGGCAAGCATTTGCTCGACGGCGTCATCGAAAATCTTTTGTCGACTTTTCTTAGGTTCAATTTCAGACAAATTCAATTTTCAAACTCGTGCTATGTAAGCATTCTCGGTGTGAACAAAGCAAGTACAGCGTTCATTCAGCAACAATCTGTTGCATCCAGATATGATTCGTTCGCGATGAATTCAATTGACGCATGTGGTTAACCAGTAACTAGTTACCGCATCCTTCTCATCGACCGCAACCACCACCCCCAAATCGTTTTCATTCGAAGCCTCAGAGAATCCGTGGCAGTTTTCAGCGTAAATGTCAGACATTTGCTTTCAGTAAGTACGCCGGCAAATCAGCCATCGTCTTGCTAATTATTAATGTGTCTGCTTGCGCTAGACCAACGTTTAGGCTAAGTTCATTGCTTTGATTCACTAAATTTGCCTCAAGACACGCGAAGGGGCTCCTCGGCTTTTCGTTTTTTCTTCATCCTCAGAAAACCATGCTCTGACACCGCACCGTTTCACCTATTTGATTTATTGCTTGAAATCTATGAAATATGGTACATTGTGTCCCTCTGTTATTCTAGACTTTTGCCCGGAAATGCAGAACTCCATTCTCTTTGTTCAAGTTAATCAGCGAATTGTTTTCGTCTGGGCTCTTTCTTGATTTGCGCCGCAATGGCATTCCCATTTTTCATGCATCGGAAATTGGCCGTCAGATTTTCGGCATATCCATTCCCCAAGGGCAATGGAGCGCCCTTGAAGTTATGGGTGCACAGTGATATAAAGCGTAACGCCAAGTCAAGCTAATTGCCCCCATGAGAATCGGATTCAATTTGGCTGCTCAATGGTCAAGCTGTTGAAATGCAAACGAATTTCTTCACGACGCCGCCTACTATTCACTTTAGCAATCTCTCGATACCACTTCACTACTGTTCCATTAGAGTCGAAAGCTGGCTGACAGCTGATACCTTTATATCTCCGATTGTGGTGGCTTTTGTTTGGGTATTAGGAAGTCTCTGGGCCTATTTCCTTGAGTTTTTGCTAGTGACTTGAGAATTATCTATCCTTTTAATAATGAAAAGCGTTAATCGTGACTACGTGAGTTGTGTAAACCAGTTGTTTATTGTGTTGAAGGGTCCCCTTACCCTTACTTCAGGCTCCCCTTGGTTGGTTCGCCTGAATTACCGGACGAGTTTGTTCGTAGCGGGTTACCTTGCCAGTAAACTCCAGTACTGTTGCCTTCCATCGTCGCTTCTGAACAGGACCTTCCAGATGACATTCTTCATCATGACCCCTCAAAACGGCGTAGGACGGCGGCTCGCCTTGGAGCGCATCCAGAGGAGATATCTCACCAACTGTACCGGACTAAGGACGGCATCGCCTTGGAACAAGGCTGCCCTGGCTGCACTCCAATAGGTGCCCGTCACCTATCGGTTGCAGGGATCATGGCTGTACCTTATGTGCAACTATTGCCTTCCCGTGCGCTGAAGGAAGGTCTCTGATCATTGAATCTGCTTCAAAGCACAGCTAATATCTTTGTTTAAGCTCTCCCTAATTCCAACATTTTGTATTTTTCATTTTTTTTTTGTGAGGTGTACTTCTTCGTCAGCTAGCCGACTACCTTTTTTCCAACTCATGTGGCGCGGAACTCCAGTGCATGTAACTAAATAAAAAGTAAGCCTAGCAGTGTGTGCAGTTATTTTTCACGAAGTATCGAATTTCATTAGCTTTCTTCCCATCAACAAAAAAAGCCTTTTTCTAAGGAATAAATTGTAGAAGTATAATCAGTGACAAACAGACGTCTAAAACAAATCAGCAGTCGGATGAAGTCCGTTTGGGATGCGCCAATGTCGTCTTAAAAACTCTCTTGGTTAATTCGCAAGGGCGTTTCAGCTGCGATTCGGCCTCAACAATGACTGCGCAGGGAAGCCAAGGTGTTTTTCAGTGTTTTTCCTCTCACGTCAAGCCCTGTACAAGCGAACTAACCACGGAGGGATGGAAGGCTTTGTTGACGTCAGTAGATGTCCTGTCGTTGGAACACTTTTGCAGAATACGACCCCCCCAATTTCCCCCATTGTCACGAAATTTCCCTTTACCCAATCCTACCCACCATGTTCGGAGCCTCCCATCTCTCTACCACTTTTCCTCAGTTTGTTTCAAAACACTTCAGTTTCCTCCAGAAACTACTGTCGAAGAGGGGGTGGGGCGCATAGCGCGGTAAAGTGGAAAAACAGAGAAAAGTCAACCGAAAAGATTTTATTCGAAAGCAAACATTACAGCGTCATCTTCTCTCGACAAGCGACCAAATACAACCTGAGTATCCTCACGACGTGCCCTGGTTGGCATGGGAGGAGCCGGTATGGGGTAATCCCTGGGATACGTGCGCATTCTAAGTGACATCATCCCTTCCAATACAACTTCTAGGTCTAAAGCTAGAAAACACATGTGGTGCTTGTAGCGCTCGATAAAAAAAATCGTTTTTCGTGGCTATAGCGTTGATATAGTCGTAATCCGTCAGGCAGTGTCAGCAGGGGTAGACTGATGGTGTGCCCACCTTGACAGCCCTTCTTACCTACAGTGATCGGTTAGCGATCGATTTAGTGAGAAAATAAACAGTAGTAAAAATTCCGCACGCGGCCATGCCTACAGGCATTTCCCCGACTGATTGCGACGATATCAAGTGTAGATGGAACAATCAGCTGGAGTGATGGATAGGAAACCAGGTTGAGAAGATTCATTTTTTTTCTTTCATTTCTGGATAAAGAAGCGTCGAGGTTTCGAAAAAACATGGATCAGCTCTTCTAACTCCTAAGAAAGGTGGTGCAGAGAAGCATTCCTGTGAATTAGATCAAGATTAGTTCATTCACATCTGTCACGGCTGTTGCCTTGATTGTCCGCTAGTGATAGGTAAAAAACTGGTCCGTGAGAATAGATTTCACACGAACGCGGATTTCATTATCGGGCAGCCCTCGGAGGTCATTGCAGAGCTACGTTTTCCAGCGCCTTTAATGATTACGCCAACCAAACTACCCTTCTAGAGTTTTCTACTGGCTACCAAAAGCAGTAACCTCAACTGAGATGTTTCCCTCGAACTTGAGTCTACGTACATTTTACGTCGCCGTAGTAGAATGGATCGGTTCCAGAGGGCTGGAATGAGCCCACAGCGTTTTCTACCTCTGGTCGCTGTCTTTCTAAATCGATCACTAATTCATCACTATTGGTAGTACAAGGCAGCGGAAGGCGCGCTCGTCCCGCCCCTTCTAACACCGCCCCGACCTATTGCGACGTTATCAGCTTTAGATGAATGCTGCTAGTAGTT
>MU952264.1:0-12629 GCA_036418165.1 Cooperia oncophora | reverse complement strand
CCGTATCAGAAGGAGGCGCGCCGGCGTTAGCCGGCGAGCCGACTGGTAATGTATGTTGAAATAATACATAAAAAAACAAAAGTATGATACTAAGCAGGAGATGAAAATGCGAATTCTACTGACAGTCAGAGAAACGGTAGTGCAATACGCGTTCTCTAATATACCCAAATTGCTTGGTTTTCCAACACTGGAAAACTTCTCCCTGCAGAGTCGGCTTGAATGTTTGCAAAGTGCTCAGCATGTGTTTCCTGCCCTCTTCAAGGTTTTTTATCACTTCTGCAGTGAAGTGGAAACGGACAGGTAAGGTGTTGGTTTAGCACTACACGAGTGCCTCTCAGGTTCTGCCGTAGAAGAACAGGTATTGGCCTGAACTACTCTAAATCTTTCCGCAAAAGGCAGTTCAATGCAGTTAGGCAAATGTAGTATTTCTAAGAAAATTGCAAAGATCAGCACGTTAACAATGTACGAACAATTAAAAAATCAAATAGGAATAATAGCTAAACGAGACTAGCGAGGAAATTAAGAGAATTTCAACCACTCCCGAACTGGTGCTGAAAATTCGCGTTAAAAGCGCGCACTTATGAATGTTTACGTTTCTGGGAATGTTTATGCGGAAGCTATCGCTGTTGGACGAAATAGAACTTCATCTGACTGGCATGAAAAGGAAGGAAACGCTCGGGGAAGGGTGCTGCCATCACGATAGATGACCTGACCCAGCCCATTAATAAAGACGGCAGATTGAAACGGTTGTTGTTGAAGGACGAACAACATTACCGATACAATCTTCAACAACAATTTTTGCATTTCTTGTTTACTGCTTGGTTCGCTCAAGAACTGCTGGTTTGCAAGTTCACCTGTTGACCTAAAGTGTGCCTGATCCTATTAAGAAAGCCCCACATAAGTAATCTCGGTAAGATATTCTCGCTTCAGGGGTACTGTAGAAACCAAAATCGTTTCCTCTACTCGAGAGACCATAAACTGGTTTCTGCAGGGGACAGCCTTCGCCCACTCGCTTCATTTCACGCAATTCACGAAGTAATGGAACATAGAGAAGGTATGTAGTGGTGCGTGGTCTGAGGTTCAAAAATCAAATATACTACTTTCCTCCTAGCCGTGAGCCAGCCTCTCTTTGGGTAGGGGCTAGCCTAAACTTGTGCGGAATGCCGGTTTCAGAACAAGTGAACAGCGACATTCTTTCACTAGCTGGTCTACCGAGTGAAAAATGCGAGTTGTTTGTAAGTCTCACCTTGGTCCGGCTTAAATTCCGAGAACGACTCTATTGTGGTAGGACCAACTTAAACTTCCTGTTCTCCTGTACCCGACTAATCGGACCGGTAACAGAAAAAAATTCGAGAAACTCAAATGGTACATCGGGTGGCCTACGAATGCCTTTGCCTGACCTGATAGTACTTCGATTCTGGCTGGGCGACGAATGCGCGGCGCGTCGTGGGAAAAGATTTTTGGATATTCTCCCTTGCTCCAGTTATCGCTCCAATTATTACCAGATCATTTCCTTGACCGAATCCTTCTCTTTCCTCGTGGCACGCAGGATTATGCTAGGAAAATTTATCCCCTGGGAGTAGTTTGACCTCCTGTGGACACGAGCATCACACCCGAGAATTTCTGGAGCAAAATAACCTAAATCACCAAAATCGCTTAAGCATGTCCCTAGGGGATAGTCTCAGCTCACCGAGCACGGATATCTTATCTGTATGGGGCGTTGAGAATGCTTAGGATGGAGTGAAAGGGTACGCTTGACCGCAGCCCGCGTCTGCTCACCTGCATCTTCCCTCCCCCCGCCCAAGATAGTGATCCTTTCCTCTCCTAGGGATGAGCCTTACTGAAGAGAAGGATCACTGTCACAGGCAATTAGGGAGGGTCCTGCGCGCACAAAAGCGACTGGAATCTGTGCTGCACCCGCCGGAGTCGAAACATGGGATGAGCATGTGACGTGCGTCAGGCGATTTTAGAGTGGACGGATGTGACATTCGTTTTCAGGAGGTTAAACTACCAGTTGACAAGTTTGTGGCGATTTTGGTGATTTCCCATGTATTGACGGCGGCGCCTGTGGCGCGAGCGCTAGTTGGTTTTGGGCTAAGCTGATGTAAACTCGTTTTCAGGGAGTCAAACTATCTCAGTTGACGAGTTCTCAGGCGATGTTGGTGATTTCGAGTAGTTTTGAGACGGTGCCTGTGGCTTGGGCGCCAGGAGTTTCCAGGCCGAGCCAACTTCTGTGCCAAGTGTGTTCACGGATAAAAAAGTTAGTCAGAAACTGGCTGATTCCGAGTGACTGGGACAGTAAAGGGTAAAGTGCCAGATTTTCACACTTGCTAAAATGAGAGGCTAAAAACTAAGAGAATATTTAACCACTGCAAGCAGATAAGGGGGAAACTTGTCGATAAAATGGAATTTTTCGCATGTTACAGACGCACTTAGCGCTCCATTGACTGCATGCTCAACGAATTAGCACGGAATGAAAACGTCATGAACAATTCGTCCTTTGAAAGAGTCCTTTGCTAGTTCTAATGGCATTGACTAAAGTGAACAAATGACTCTCTTAGAAGAACTTGGGGGATACAACAGCAAGACCAGCACATGTCACGGAGATTGCGGATTAACGCGAAACTGTCCCCTGTCCCGACCTCAAGTATGCCCGCTTCAGGTTCCAACTTCACTCACCTCTTTGCTTCCAATTTCACCTGAAGATAACGTTAATTGAGCCGTTTAGGGGTGATACAACCCCTCCCCTACGTGCATTGCACCGAAGACTACAAAAACCTCTGCTGGTGCATATGTCGGACCAGAAACTGTAGAAACTTTTGTTCATTTTTTCTCTATCTACAAAAACCTCTGCTGATGCATATGTCGTACCAGGAGCTGTAGAACTCTTGTTCGTCCCTTTCTCTCTATTTTTATCACCCTTTCAAGCGGAAACCCTATCGATAGGCCAAATACTACAACTCTCGCTGAAGACTCCAGAGCCGTTCTCTGACCTGGTCAACTATATGGTCTTAGCAAGACTATCGAGTTGGCTACCCAGTGTAAGGAGAGCTGGTGCTAAAGAGAGAGACCGTTTATGTTTTCCAGGGGCTCTCATAGCAATGCTACTTTCTGTGATTTTCACCGGCGCGCTAGCCTCAAGCTGTTGTAGTCAGTGACCATGTGTTGGCGAGTCAATCTACTAGAACGTTTTATACTTGCTTCACGTCATATCTCATACATTCAACGCAACCCCCCCCCTCTCGCGTCTCCGTCGCCTCAGATATGAATTCTTCAAATCGGAAGCATGCAGACTGGCAGACTGGTATCGATTGTATCTTTGACGACCGATGGACCCAGAATATGGCTGCGTGTGCACTAAAACTCAGTCATATATAAGTAAGTATAGTGTCATATATAGGCGCCCCGCTTCGCCCACTCTTGGCAGGTCTCTGCACAGCGCAGTGACGCTCAACTCTCGACGGAAGCTCCTTTTCTCCAACGATTTTTTTCCAATCCCCAAAATCGTCCGGACCGTGCCATGAAATTTGTAGCGAGCACAGCCCAATTGGAGTACGGCTCACCCATTTTAGGGCTTTTCCCCTCATTTCGTCCGTTTGATTCCGTGTGCACCTCAAATCTTTTTTCTTAGTCAGCTTAGTGCCTATGCTCCTCTGCAACCAAATACTGAATTTTTGGCTTTGCCCCACCCACCTCGCCGCATGGTCTACCTACAATGGGCGTGGGTCTTCCATTTCAGTAGCCAGTCTCTTGCATACCATTGCTCGCTTTTTCTGTTCCCCGGGATGCTCTTGAACGAATTCACAAATTTTTGACCTTGGCTCCGCCAACCCTTGTGCACGCTCCGCCCATCCTGGGTGTGCCTCGTTCATATAATGGTTGTACTCACTGCTCACGTCCACTCTTTTTTTTCGCTTTCCAAGCTGTTATGGGACGGAAAAACGAATTTTCAACATTGGCCACGTCACCTTGGCGCATGCTCTGGCAAGTTTGGGTGTGCCTTCCTCTTCCCATACCGTGGTTCTTCGCTGACCTTAGTAGACTCTAGAGTGCTCTAAAACCGTTTCACCCCTTTGCAGTTAGGCCCAGTCCACCCCCTCATCAAGGTGTGCCTACTTCCCGTCCGGCGACCCCACGCTAAACTTAATACCATTTTTCCGGCCGGCGTCATTTTGGACGAGCGCCTGTAGATAAATCATTCAAAAACGGAACAACTTTATTTCTTGATATTAAAAATTCAAATTGTGTAGTAATTCTCGTATCACAAGATTGTAAAGGAACAGGAGAACTGCAAGGGCCTTAGGAGGCATATTATGAGGTAGGAATTTCTAATATTTCGCCGAACCATCACTGAGCCTGTTCTTATGGTTAGATTACGTTGTCATTCAGTAAATCGGATCTATACGGTGCTGTGGAAATAAGAGCCCGTTATGTAGTAGCAGCTTCTTCTGAGCTAATGAATAGGAGAACATGATCTGAAATGTTTGCAGTTTCAGTTCGAACTTCGCAATTGAAAGATTTTTTGAAAACATTTTCAGACAGACTTCCTTTGAATGACAAATTTAGGATTGAAAAAATTTCGTGCAAGGGGAAGGAGGACAGCTGTCTTCTACCAAAAGTGACCGTCTTGTGAAACTTGCACACAGGTGACTCAACCGTGGAAATTGCGCGGCTTCAAGCTGATGCGAATACTGTTAGCCTCGAGCTCGGTGATAAGGACCGATGGCATCATCTTCGGCATGATTGTTGGACTGAGGCAGGAGCCTGATCCTACGTTTAGTGGAACATCCTAGGAATAATTCATTATAAAGTCTCCCATGTAATTCGCACACCACTTGTGCCAAAGAAAACGCTGGAATGAAGAATTTGTCTCTTTTTGCCCTTCCCTGTGTATAATTAAAATGCATCATGTATAATTCCCTTATGTATAATTGACATCATCCGCCGATACGGTGTCAGGAGGCGTAGAATGGCTCACACGCGCGTGCGTTCTCTGGTTCAGGAGGAAAACAATCAGGTGGTGATAAAACGCTGCGTATCAGGCAGATTTCATGCCGTTCTTGACAAGCGGACCATTGACAAGTTGCTTACGATCAGCGTACTGCACGCAGCTATTAGGTCATCCCATTCAAAAGTGCGTGCCGTGGTTAATAAATCGAATAAAACATAGTAGAGCAGAAATACGATAAAAAAAGTAATTTTTTGCCTCAAGTTAAGTAAATCCCTCCTTCACCAATGATCTGCTCCCAGTGCCCCGAAAGCCTTTGGACCTCTGGTACCTTCGATTTTTCAACAAGTGCGAGTAAATGCTGTTGATGCCAATTTCGGCAAATGACAAAACATTGTAGCGTTCTGCCGTCGGAGAGCGCTACTACTCGACTGACGAGAACAATGGAAGTCAAGAACTCGGACTATCTATCTCGGGCATATGCGGTGATTGAACCCAGGTTCTCAGTATTTGTTTTTGTTCCCAGCCACTGCCCATAACAGTATACAATTACTCGGGTAGATATAATGGCAAGAGAGTGGCCTTCTTGTAGGATTCGTGTCGTATATCCATTTGTCGATCTGATTGGCGAGGAACAGACAATATACACCGGACAGCTACGATTTTATTTTCTGTATAGAGCCGCCTAAATACCTCAGTGTAGGAATTCTTCGCTATGATGATCATCCACTTGCGATCACGTAACCCCTCGTGGTAGAACTCGGGCGGCTTCTCATCTGCATTTATACAAAATTGACAATTGTGAGTTTTGGCTCGAGGTCCAAGACCACCCATATTTCGGGCCGGGGTGCGTTTTCACAGTCGTGAATGACATCTCATGCTGAGAACATTACTGCTAGAGGCATAGAATCGGTACTGCGTTCGTGCTTCTACAAGAAAATTAGGTACCCATGCGCACACCCTCTTGACCATCCTCAGTTTATCGGACATAACTCGGGCAGCAGTTGCAGCTGGGATGTCAGACTCGCGGGGAAGCTCGACAAAGGTCCAGGCTCTGGGATCAGACATTCAGCGCTTGACTTCATCCACCCTTTTTTCTTGTGAACATTATGGGACCATCCACGACAACAAATTTTTTCCTTTCTCCCTTCTTCGGGCTCCTGAACCAAACCTTCCACCTTGCATTTCGAGAACACCCTTACACACAACTACTGGTCCGGCGCAGGTCGAATTTGAGCAGCGCACTTTCCTCTTATGACGTCTGATTTGAAAATCGGGCGCTGATTTTCACCACTCGGGCTTCTTTTCAATTTCTCGAGAACTTCCTCTGTGGGTAGGTTCGCCAAATTTCACAGATACACAGCTAAAGGTACTAGCCTCCAAATGGTATAGTAGCCCGCTTCCCTATCCCCTTTGCTTTTCTGCCATTCCTCTATATGTCACGGCACTTTTGAATGGGATGACCTAATACATGCACATTGTACACATACCATAAATATGAGAAAACGTCAGATCCTCTAGTAAAGTGCCAGTTTTCGAGCGGCATTAGAACGTTCTGGCAACCAGAAATAGGCACTTTGCAGTTGTTTTGTTTTCGTTGCCACCTGGAAACTACCAAGTTTTTGGCAGTGAAACTCTCAAGCCCTCGTGACATTAGCGATACTTTTCGCAGAAAAGCTCACCTATCAAGGCACCGATGGAGCTGCCTTTGAGTCCCAAAATGAAAATTGGCGCCTTTTGGGAAGATGGCTCGTTTTTTAGTCACCATCGCTTCTCGAAGCATTTCAACGTCGATATCGAACGGAAAAAGATAGGTGATTTTGTGGTCCTCTCCTTCACGACTTGGATAGCGATTGTGAAGAAGAACGGCCTCATTTGGTAGTATCTTAACGAGAAGTTATGCTCACGCAAGTATGATAGAAATGTGACTTGCTAACAATGCCTCAGCAGGGACATCTTCTCAACATTCAAGGCTGTGTTCAGAATACTGAGGCGTCGAAATTTTTGGAAGCGCATTTCTCATAGAGAGCGATATGTAAAAATTGTAAAAAGTTGTGTGAAAAACTGTGTAAAGAAATTTGTTCTTGGACTCACATTAATTCTCCTGTAACCAGCACGAAAGATTCTCACTTGATGTGTCGAAAGGAGATGCACAGCATCAGCACGAAAAACCACCAAAAATCGTTAAAATTTTTAGAGTGAAAATTACAATAAAATGCACTTGAGCCCTTTTTTCTGCACCTTGTATGGACCTCGAAGTTCAGCTTCAGAGGCGTTGAGAACTCCGGAAAAATCGAGAGATTCGTAAGCAAAACTCGATTGCGTCAGAGGAGGATCGAGAAACATGGCGCGATGAGGGAAACAAAGAGCTCCAATAGAAGGCGAAGAAAATCGTTGGATCACGAATGATAACAGCGAACCGTTCCTGAAAAGGATGTTTGCACTTAGAAATCAAAGTACCGTGAATCTATGCATTGCATCCTTGCTTATTGTGAATGGAACCTATATTGTGATCAGTCTTAGTCCTATAGGGGTCTGTCTACTAGTCGATTCCAGCAGTTTTGAAGCTGTTTTTTGTTTGATAACTGCTGTTTTACGCCGCAGTACGCGTTGCGAAAGTTATCACAAGAATGCTGAGTTGTGGGCAAAAGTCGTGCCCCAGGCGGGAGTCGAACCCAGCCACCAGGGCCTGCGGGTTCGACTCCCGCCTGGGGCACGACTTTTGCCCACAACTCAGCATTCTTGTGATAACTTTCGAACGCGTACTGCGGCGTAAAACAGCAGTTATCATAACAAAACAGCTTCAAAAACTTGTAAAGCCTTCGGCCTCGCGGTTCCATGCCGATATCCCATCGATTACGGCTGACCGGCTCACCAAGTTAAACGTGTGAGTGCTGTAAGGTTACGGCATAAGCCGTTAAGGTGGAGCAGAGGGTAAAAGCGGCCCTGGTGGCGTAACGGATAGCGCACTCGCCCGGAAAGCGTGAGGTGCGGGTTCGACTCCCGCCTGGGGCACGACTTTTGCCCACAACTCAGCATTCTTGTGATAAATTCCAAGAGTGTTCGTGATTAAAGACAGCTCCTGCGCCGAAGTATTTTAGGGTCGTCCTACTCTGGCGACTGAACAGCGGGCGAGGAGGGTGCTACAGCCGCCGAAACGTCTAGTTCTAACGGCCGCTCAGTTGGACCGCCCATTTGCTAGACGTCCTCTCCACATGACGCAGGGCCGCCCACTTGTTTTTGTAGGGGCGGCGAGCATGAATCGGAATTGCATGCCCACTTTTGCTGATCGCGCTCGTGCCCATAAGTAATTCTGCTCTCTTTTATTACATTTCATTTAGGAGCACATACAGTCAACAGCAACCCATCTCGCAGAGTAAAACGCATTGAAATCACCAGTGATGCAATTTTTTGGGGCAAAAGCTCGACTGCACTAAGCAAGATGCACTCTGCCGTGATCCAAAGTTCGTACGCAGAGTTTCTGGAAGTGCCTACGAGTTTCCCGTCGGTGTTTTATTTGTTCTTCGTATAGTTTCCTTCGCACTGGATGATATTTAGCACTGGGAGATGCGAAAGAGCGATTTGTGAGCCAGGTTGCACTGAGACCGCAGGGCGGTCTTACTGTCAGGGAGCATTTTATCTATCAGCATTTTATCTATATCTATCGGTGTTCTTAAAGATTCTTCTTTCCTCTTTAGGAAGTTTCTTATTAGTTACTGGTTTATAATAGAACAGCAACTATCCATTACACTTGATCGTGGGAAACTGTCTTTCCACAAGGAGAGACGGACCCGAGGGTGAAGGGACTGAAGAACCCGGCTAGCCAAAGCAAAGTGAGTTTTAAATTGTTGGCAGTTTTAACGATATTCAGAAAGATGTGACGACTGAAGCGAATATTCAAAGCGGTTTCAATGGTGCGAAAAGAGAAAGTAGGAAACTAAGGCCCTTGTGCTCAAAGCTAAAAGATCATTACAAAAGCCTTCACATATCTTGTCAAAATCTACATGAACTGCTTGCTGTTCTGATTCACCTTGGCACCATGAGCTCATCGATGTCGACCATACTGCCTACCAACTCCGTGTTAATCCTCTGCCACACAACGATCTTGATGAGCAACGTGAATGAAGCCAAACGATAAACCGATTGATTCGGACGACAGTGAAGACTATGGCGAAGTACAAGCGCCAATCTATCACTGTTACCGCAAGTTCTGAATTACGCAAAACTCAGTTGTTGCTTCCTATCTTACCGCTAAGATGCTGGAATGTTTTTGTGGCTTACAAGAACGCTCACCTCTTCTTTGTAATGTTCCAGCACCCGGCGAACTTCTTGGGTAGACGAATGATAGTAGATGAAAACATGGCTGGCTCCATGTACTCGCCATGACTCGAGAAAGAAAATTAGTTTTGGCCAAGTCCGTGAACCTGTATGGGGTATCTTCAAGCACTATGTAAAGTGATTTGAATGTGATATAAGCACTTATATACTTAGGTTGGATACTTGTTACCAGTCGGATCGCCCGGCTAACGCCGAGCTCTCCTCCTTCTTGGAAGCCCGGCTTCGCCGGGCTCATGCAACTGCTTTAGAGTCGTGACTAATCGCTGTCTTCTAATCAAATGAATGTAGAAACGCGCTATATGATGTAATCCCCAGGGCCACATTCATAACGAAAATTTCAAGTCTGCGTCCATGGATAATCGATTCACTCTCCTCCCCATCTCATGACAGCCATGGATGCTTCGGACTCCGCAGTCGCTGCGTGCTCCTGTTCAGGCGAGCGTCGGTCGCGCCAATATAGGTACCTTCTTACCGTCACCTTATCCCCAAACGAACCTCAAGCTATTCCTCTCGCCTCAGCTGCTACGCGAATAGCCCGTGCAAATGTTGCTGAGTGCACTAAATGGTTGTGTTATGTTGTGGAGGGTGTTATGACTATCAAAACGCTACCACAATTTTGATAATTGGCTCAACATTAATCGGTTCAGTTCCGATTGCGGTCGATCCATTTTCTTCCCATCTTATCGCAACCGTAGACGCCTTACCGCCGCAGGCGCTATGTGCTCCTAATCGCGAAATCGCCGTTCTCATCTGGTATCCCCTCACCACATCATATCCCACTGACCCTATTCAACCGGCACCCACTCCCGCACGTGGTATGCAGCCGCCATGCAACATAGGGACACTACGCCGCCACTCTTACCACCGCCTTGCTCGTGCTCACGTTCAGCTCCCAAGCGAGCTGCTCCTGCAGTAGCACAGAGTATATCACAGTGGTTGGCTTAGATAGCGGGAGCGATTCACAATCCAAACAACTTCTTAGTTCGTTGCTATAACATGGATTAGCTTGCAGTTTTGCTAGCGGTTCTTTCCTTCTCTCTTATCGCCTGCTCCTATTCAAGCGTACGCTACGCACCCCCTTACTGTACTGCCCGATTCAATTCATATGCCTCCTTCCTCTGCATGGGCTCAGATCCGACTGAGTACGCGCAAGGGAGTGAGGATGGGAGAAGGGGGTCACTCGATACTAACTCCCACCTTCCTCACCTCACCTCACCCCATTCCGTACTCGCCACTCCACCCCCACCCCCCACCTTGCCCCTTGCACGCGCTTACGTCCAGCTGCCACGCGAGCAACCCGTGCATGGCTCGGAGTGTAGCGGTTTTCTTATATAGTGGAGAGTGTTATCACAACCAAAACAACCTCTTATTTAGTTCGTTACGCGGCTAACATAGATTGCGCCTTGCCCAATTTGTTAGCGGTTGTTTCCTCATCCCTTGGTGCCGTTTCTACTAAAACGCGCGCTACGCACCCCTCACTGTACCCCCCTCCCCGCGACCCTCCCTCTGCCTCCCTCCCATACACTTGCTCAGCTCCGGCTGAGCACGTGCAGGAGAGGGAGGCAGGGCGACCCGGTACCCCCACCCTGCCCCGCACGAGCACACGTCCAGCTGCCACGCCAGCAGCTCGTGCAATGGCTCGGAGTGTACCGAATGGTTGTCTTATATAGCGGAGGCTGTTATCACAATCAAATCATTGGACTGCTACATCCTCCCAGTCGGTTACCGGTTTGCCTAGCGGTCGTTTTCGCCTCCAGCGAACTCGAACCCGTGAAAGTATTTTTGCGGGACGCGACAGACAATACTACCATACATACGATTACATTACCTAAAACCTACATACATACCAACCATGACAAACCGACACACAAAGTTACTGGTTTGGTTATAGAGATGAAAGATGATAATTTTTCAAAGTCTTTGAGTTTTATCTCGAGCTTGAATTTCAGCTTGTTTTTATTCATTTCAAGGAAGCAGTCTAGTTTCCGTTTCGCACGTACCCTTAGGCGGAAACTAGACAACCATGGTATCCTCCCTCCGTGCTCACCAATAAGGAAGGGTAGGATCAACACGTTCAAATGTCACAAATTCAAAACTTTCTCTAAAAAAAACGTTCTTACTAATTCTTGAAAATGTTCGAAAAGGCTTACGTTAATGTTTTAAGTTGAGTTTTGAGAAATTTTTTGCAAAACCTAGTTCTAAGTAATGTAGGTGACTCATATCATGTTTTGATCAAATCGTTTTTTAAAGGACAAAAACACTGTTGTTACCTACCCCGTCATTCTTTTCTTCTTGTCCTCTATTGTTATTGGACCAAGACATGCGTGATTTATGCGCATGCTTAGAAAATTTTGTCTATTGTTCAAAAATTTTTTCAAAAACTCATCATTTCTCGACCGGCCCGTTGACTAGAGTTGCAATAAATGGTACTATATTCTCAATGTTTTGTTTATGAGTTTATATGTCATTATTGTTTATCTTGAATCCGCTTTGGGAAAAAAATCATTCTTTACTTGAAAATAACATTTGCTTGTTCAATCACTACAACTAACAAGTAGATATTTATCCAATATCAGTGTCTTTGAGGTTGTGTTGTTAGCAGTGAATTTATGCAACATTTTCTAGACAGACGCGATCTATTTTATCCATTTGTATTCCATGTTTATAAATTACGAAATTGTTTGGTTAAACACTTTATAAAGCAATTAGAAAATGTGTCCGTCCCGTGAGCTGACTCTATTAACTTTTTATTAGTGAGTTTTAACCTCTACATGAATTCCTCTATACTCTAGCAGGTTCTAGCTGTTCCTAGAATTTCTGGGTACATTGCATTGAATCTAATATGGTATGAAATATTTGTAGTAGAATTAGGAAAACGCTTGACAGAGAAATTGAAACTATCTGTTTTGTTATACATTTTAGTATATATTTTGTTTCCTTTGATATTAATTTCTAGGTCCAAGCAATTACAGTTGTATTCGTCACTATGGGATTGGTCTATACATTCAAAAATGTTTTTATAAATCTCATTGAGCTTGTCCAGAATAAATTGCGTGTTTTTGTTGAGTATGACAAGTATATCGTCCATGTATCTAAAAGGTTTTATATGTAAATGCTTGTTGTTGTAATTGCCCAGTGAGTAGATATATTCTGAATAGGATAGTGTAAGATCAGCTAGCAGGGGACTAACATTACTTCCTCGTGGTACACCAGTTTTTTGTGCAAAGACATATTCTTAAAATTTACAATAACTGTTTTTTAGTAAGTAGTCTAATAAAGACTATATCTGTAATGGTGCAACAGTTATAATTTTTGTAAGTCCTACTGTTTGTATAAAGTTTTA
>MU952260.1:0-17730 GCA_036418165.1 Cooperia oncophora | reverse complement strand
CCATCATTTATTTTTTCCGCTCCCAAACTCCTTTTAGTAGTTTAAAGATGCTTTCGGAGAAAGCTCATTTAAGGACCCACAACAACTAGACATAGGGTGAAAATCTATTTTTCCTGGGCAGCCGCAGAAACTTATGGGGCTAGCTATCAACAAAAGCTACAATAGGCTCAGCGTGGAAAATCCCCATTGACAAACTGGTACGTAAAGGTAAGAAATGCTCATAGGAAATGGGCCGCGGAAACTTATGGGGCTAGCTATCAATAAAAGCTACAATAGGCTCAGCGTGGTAAATCCCCATTGACAAACTGGTACGTAAAGGTAAGAAATGCTCATAGGAAATGGGCCGCGGAAACTTATGGGGCTAGCTATCAATAAAAGCTACAATAGGCTCAGCGTGGAAAATCCCCATTGACAAACTGGTACGTAAAAGTAAGAAATGCTCACAGGAAGTGTAGGATTCAGTTCAAGTGCGTTGTGCGAGACTGTGGGAACGCTAAGGGAGCTAGGTTCTTTCCTTAGCCATGCGGGATTATTTTTAGTGAATGAGGGCATTTTGCTGAATCATTCCCCATAGCTAAAGGTGATTATCGATGACGATTACGAAAACTCAATGCTGCAGGCACCAGGGCGTGTTTTGGTAATAGAAACCAGTCAATTGTAGGTAAATACGGCGTAGGAAGTACGGCTTTGTGGGGAGGTATTTTGCGGGCTCCACTACCCACGACTCTATAGCCTTGTAAACTCCTGTAAACGTATGCAATAGCATGAGTTTCGTCTGCATTCGAAATGAGCTCACAGATCTTGTCAAGGTAAGACGGGTAATTCAACAGGAACTAGCAAAACAAACTACCAGTGCCAGTGCCCCCCCCCAAACCTGAACGGCATCGTAATATTTCGTCGACAACACACTGATATTCACAGTACTTAGCGTACATGGAGAATATTGTTCTTTGAAAATGATAATTCGAAGTTGTCACATATGGTTCACATAATACTAGTGCTGGAACTAGGTCCTTCTAGACCCTTTGGTGTCCCTCATCCGTTCATATAATTTCTGTGGGCGACTACTATATAGGTTGCGACAAGAAGTATAGATACAATCTCATTCTCGTGATAAAGGTCGCTCGCACTGTCCCTGAGAGCTGCCAAGAATTTTTGGTTAAAATTGTCGCAACCAAGCTGACCTTCATCGTTGTCTTAACGTTTCTGTCAGCGATTTTCACATTTCGGATCGCATAAACCGGTGTGGTAAGCGAAGTGCGAAGTGCACCACGCCTTTGTCGATTCGGAGTCATCGCCGTTGACTCGTTAAACAGCTTGCCAATGTGTGATGTGAAACGAAACCAGAGACTTCCTTTGCAAGTGCCGTTTAATGGTCGGAAGTGGCAAGGTGAACAAATTTTGCCTCCACTCCTTTGTGTTTGTGAGGTAAGAAGCAAGCAGTGAACGTTTCCATGGCACAAGAGTTTCTCGTAGCAGTGGCACCCCAATCATTTTCCTGTGATCTAGTCCTGCCCTTGTGTAGAACCGTACCTTTGATTTTTTTGGAGATTTTGTTTCGTTAGGCTTATTTCCCAGAATGCCAGTGTCCGCATATAAATGTGCTAATTCAATTCTAGAGTGATGTCAAAGGCACGGCTCGCACTAAAGTGGCGTCTCTATGCTGAGCTCCCACCATATCCTCTTCTATCAGGGCATAACAACTAGAGAAAATCCCAGCAGGTGGGGACGGTCTAGATCGCACTCCTCTTTCCCCTCATTGCTGCTGAATCTCCTACATAATTCTAATCTCATGATAAAATCAGTATTTTTGTTTTAAGATTATTTGCTGAAAGGGTCCATCTGATGTCAAACTGTTCCTCCCAGCCCGATGCTGCTAGCCTGTATCACCATCGAAATACATCCTAAATCGCACTGAACTCGGCTTCCTTCCATGGAACTTCTACAAATTATTTCTGAGCATAATTGTCAGCTGTAAACAACATATTGCCGTAATTTGGAATTTAAGTCTCTGAAAAAAGTTCTGAAGTCCTCATCATTGCGGACTGTCGGAGGGCGGCTGTTCAAATGGGCGTCGGCCTCGTTGCTCTACCATTGGCGATCGGGTAAAGATCGATTTAGGGAGGGAGCAACCAATGATGGAAACGCCGCAGGTGCGAGCCGCTGATTGCGACCCGACAATTGCGGTGATGTAAAGTGTAGAAAAGTGTAGAAAACCCCAATTAGGGCTGGGAATTATAGCCATAAAGAAGCCCGCTCCTCTCGGGTTTTCTTTTGGTAATAATTCCAAACTAATACGGTAATGGCAGACAGAATACCGCACCGACTTCATGACAGGTGAGAGCACATGCAGTACTCCTTTCACAGTCGCTCGCTGGTCTGTGTTGCATTGGGTTCATTCATATAGTACGCGATGTGTTTAGTCGCGTGATATGCGACTCGCGACTTACCCTTACAGACCACGCTTCCTAGTTAATCTTTGTGCAGCTGCAACTGCAACATTAAACACATCTGAGGCAGGCCTTCTTTCACCGATGAAGCTCGGTAGGGCGCAGTTGCGCGATTGAAGTGTTCTAGTCACGAGATATGAATGCTGAAGGTATGCTCTGGAAATGCTTTGTTACACAATGACAGTGACTGAATAGCAGTAGACCATTTCGCGATCTTCGAACTCAGTCGCGCTGAAAAAAATCTGATTGCAATCTGGGGTATCTAAATGCAGCTACTTCCCATTCCATCTTCATCTGAATGCTTTTGACGAGAGATTTTTACTGAAACGTGCACCTAACTGACTTTAATAAAGGAGCTTTTGAACAATTTGTGCCCTGGGTTTCCAAGCTTTTGGCAGGAGGACTCCTGCTAATTTCCTGCGATGTGAAAGTAAATCCTGCTGCTCAAGTCTCTTTACTGTATAGATAAATGTATCGCTTCGGCATCAATCTATTGGAACCGTATGCCATAAACATAATAAAATGAGTTGTGCGCGGATGAGATGAAATGAGCGAATGCACTGGAATGAGGCCGCTCCTTCAGAAACTTTATGTGAGAGGGCTCTTGATAGAATTAGGTCGCACTCTAAGAATATACATTTACATTTCACGACGGTCATTGCGACCAGTCCGACCAAAGCGGTCTTCCAGGTGTGCATTGACCTCCCGCGGAATCCCAGTCGGTGATGGCGAGGCCCAGCGGTCACCTTCAAAATGCATCACGAAGGGCTCTCTCCACCCAATCTTTGAAAACCGTAGCAAATGCGACTGCGTCGCTGATCTTCGACCGCCGACGTAGTGCAGAACGGAGGATTCCCTGTCTCACCGTGTGTAGAGGAAAACTTCGAGCATCGCTGAGCTCTCCAGTCCGCATTTATACCAAGATTATCAAATACTTCTTTCCTTTATAAAAGTAAAATTCTCCAGGTTTAGTTGCCATGAGCAAAAATTATATTTATTACATGAGGTATCTCATGTGGTAACAAACACTGTAAACCGATAGAAAACATGAATGTATGAAAAAAAACACAACAAATGCCTAAATGTTAGAGGGGAAATCAGTGAATTGAGTTGAAAACTTTTTAAATGCTGACCGACTGGGTGGAAAAACACAACAAGCGCCTAAAGTGACTTACTACGAAGGAGTAGTTTAATGGTACTACCCCGTGTAACGGATGCCCTAGCATTACAGAACGTGTTAAGATGCAAAGCAGAAGGACCGTAGAGAATTTTATGAAACATTAGTAAGTCAAACTTTTTTCTACGCCAACTGAGAGGCCGGAGGCCAAAGTTGGCATTTCTGGTAGAGGCAGAAGGTATGCCATCATAAAGAAAGCCAACCACTCTGATCATGAGTTTCCTTGTATAGCTATTCTGGACATTTTCAATCAAGTCGATGGTCTTGCGTCTATGTGGATTGAATATTACGGTACCGTATTCGATTAAGGGTCTAACATAGGATTTATACACCTGAAGGAGAACAGAGGGGTTTTTGGTGGTAAGGGCCCTGAATATACGGAATGAGGCCCGCAGTGCATTGGAAGCTATGACCTTGCAATGACTATCAAAGTTAAGATCAGGAGTCAGCAAGAAGCCTAGATCAACGGTTTCAGTGACAGTATGAACTGGTGAACCTTCAATAAAGTACTGACTGGCGTTTATTGTATAGGGAGATCCGCGCCCGAAACGCATAACCTTTGTTTTTTCCTTGGACAGAGGAAGACACCAATCTTCGGACCACCGAGAAACAGCATCAAGGGAACGCTGAAGTAGAGCGCAATCATCCTTGGACTTGATCTGTTTATAGATTTTGATATCATCTGCAAATGCAATGATACTAGGCAGCTCATATGTATAAATATTGAAAAGAACTGGGGAGAGAACCCCACCCTGGGGAACACCACTTGAGACCAACCTGGGCCTAGAAAACGTCGAGTCAAGGCGAACCATAAACGAGCGGCCAGTAAGAAAGGCCTTAACCCAAGAAATGATGCGATGATGGATTCCGACAATCGCAAGTTTATGCAGCAGTTTATCATGGGGCACCTTATCAAACGCTTTGGAGAAATCTAGGTAAATTACATCAGCGCACGTACTGCTATCAATATAAGAAGTAAGATCATTTAAGGTGCAGAGCATAGCGGTAATAGTAGATTTGCCTTTCTGGAATCCATGCTGGTGCGGAGAGCTAATAGAGTGTTCTTGTAAAAAAATGAATGACGATACTTAATGCAAGTACATTGTGAGTTGGGTACATTACACATCGAGTATATCATGTAATCGACATAGCCCGTCAACGATGGGCATTCCTACCAAGTGGTCCATCGCATTCTAAAAAATCTTAAATGTGATATTGGACTTCCGTGCTGCTTGACAGCCAAATCTTTAACTGCTACGGAATCACAGTGTTTATTCAACAAGCTTCTTCACATATTGTTCTTACCTTTTTTTCTTTTCACTTTTTCTTATATTTGGGGCTCGTATTTGAGCGACACGAATGCGACCTGGAGGAAAAGCGAGAGCGTGCTGTGGCTAGGATGGGCACGACATCTGACCGTATGGAGACAAAAAGGAAAAAATAGTAAAAAAAACTGTTAAGACGACCCATCATTCTGAATGAAGTTTCCATGAACATTAAAATGCAGCTGAGGGCACTATCCCTTTACTGCCCAACCATCTGAAATCGGGCCAATTCTTACCCGACTTTTTTCTCCGAGGTTAGATTTGGCCGAAAATTGTACCCTGGTTGTTGGTTATTTGACCTATTGAACATGAATATCGCTCCCGCTTGGCCCAAAACAGCGTGAAATAATCACCAAATTTGCTGAAAGGTAGTTTTCAGGTAGTTCGACCTCGTATCGTGAACACGTACTATTAGGGTGTCCGGAAAGTTTTGAGAAAATTTCGCTGCCTCACTTTGAAAAAGCGTAGCGCGCGAAGGCCATGAGCAAATCTGTAGATCAAAACATGGGAAGATAGAGGATTGTCTGTAGATCAAATCAGCAGCTGATCAATATTTCATTTCGTCATTAGCCTTTGTTGTAACCAATCGAATAATGTGCGACAGACACTACAGTCGACGCATCCTACTTCATCTTTACCGTTCCGGCCGCTCCGCCACTCAAGCGAGGAATGAGTCGCTGTCGTCGATGGGTGGCAATGCACCCTTTCTTGCAACCTGCTACAGGTGGTACGATCGCTTCGCAGTGGGAGAGTTTAGCCTCGATGAAGCACCTCGATGCGGACGCCCTCCCTCTTCCAACACTGGCATCGTTCTGGCTTCTGTGAGGACCAATCCTGCCCAAAGTTTGAGGGAGTTGGAGAGACGACTTCTATTTCTCGATCCACTATTCACGGCATTTTGAAAAGGAACGGCTTCCGCGCGGCTCTGCCCGGAACTATTCCGCGGTCTCTTACCGCAAGGGAACGTGCGGTGAGGGTCGATCTATGCCAGAAGCTCTTCGATCGAGAACGAACGACGACTTGAGCGAGTTTCATAACTGCTCAGAATGAAAAGTGGATCTCGTACGAAAACCCGGATAGGAAACTGGAGTGGTTGCCGTTGGACCAAAAGCCAGAGCCTTTTTCTTCTGCTCCACCGGCTGCATTTATTATGAGATTCGTCATGAGGGTACTACTGAAACATCATCGATATTCTTTGAGCAACTACGAGAGCTGGTGTCCAGAGCTCCAGTTTCACATCAGTACCGGGGCAAATTTCACATCGACATGGGCAACGCCCGGCCACATTATACTGAATCGATTCAGTATCATTCTAATTGCGGAGTACTTTGTTCATTGTAGGTACTTTGACCGACATGTCCCCTATCTGATTATGCATCGACAGTGTGTTATGGTTGCACCAAATTCCACTTTTTCCTAACAAGGGAGGTCGTTCAGGCCGTGGTGAGCTTTTTCAAAACGGTTTGTTGCATGTTGTAGGGGTCCATGCGAGGACCACAGCGATGGGGTTCATTTTTGCTAAACGGTTTTGGGAATGTCAAAAAAAGGTCAAAAACAATTCGAAAAGAATGGGCTTTTTAAACCACCTTATTCGCCTCTATTCTAGCTGTAGCGTTGACAGGGTATAGTATGTAGGGTATTCTTTGAGCAGGCATGAAGAACAGCGCAAAATAAGGTCAAAATCCAAATGGTCTACTTGGCATGCGGTGAGCTGCGAGCTGCACCTTGGAGTTTTCTCCGCGTCATTCGTCGCGCGCGTCTTCAACAGAGTCGCCTGCCCATATCGCTTGAGGGGTCCTGACCGGCAATAGGCCAGATGGTGGGGGGTGGATAGGTGCAAGACGGGCGGCTCTTGGAACAGGTGGGTTCGTGGCGATCGCGTCCGCCTCCCCGACACAACTTTATTTTTCACACTATTCTTGGCTTCTTGATTCCTGTATGCCCCAATAATGATGTATTGACCCGGATCTCGCCATTTGAATGCGCACAGTCCGATGCCCACGGGACACGCGTTTCAGCAAATAGGCCTCACTCCAAATTATTTTGCGCTCGAATCACTATCGACAAAACTCTTCATGAAACGGTTGGGTTAGGCGGTTTATCCGATGCTCCGATCATGGACACGACACTCATTTTTGAATATGGCGCAATGTGTCGCTAATTTGGTGCAAAGGCTTTCTCGTACTACCATCATTGTCAGTCTGCGCGGCGGGGCTATTTAGCGCCGTACTGGCCCCAGATGGCCTCCGCGGCAAAAATAAGTATCTGAACCGTGATCAGTATCAGTTACCCCTAGTATAAAGTTATGCCGAGAAAAATTTTCCCAGCTTTCTGTGTTATGGTTAGCCGGCTCTCAGCCTAGTGGGGATAGGGCGGCTAGCCCCCCCCTCCTCTCCCAAGGAGTCGTTATCCAACATCGTTAAGAGGAAGCTTTTCATTTGCTAGTATGCAGACGCAGAATTAAAAACTACACAAAAAAAGTGACGCACATACACTGCACTCCTCTCATACCCTTGATATGAGAAACAAGAACCTTTTCTGTGGCAATAGTGAACGATTGCTTGCTGAAGGCGGATAGCGAGGTTTAAAAGTGGGGAAGAGAAGATCCAGGGATGCGTGCGGTCAGTTGGGCTGCCGGGAAGGCTGAACGAGTGTTCTGGTGCGGGGGATGTGCTAGTGGAGAGTGCCTACTGAGTATGGTTGGAGGAGCAGAAATGAAAAATTGGTCTGGCGGGTGTGTCTGCCAGAGGGGAGATACGCGTACGGAGGGTTCGCTGTCATGCCATCCATGCGTCAGAGTCGCATGAGCCGACCAAAGGAGGAAGACGGTCGAAAGAAATTGTTGTGCCGCTGAAACGCTCTTAAAGGGTATGGATAATAGAATGGCCTGGATTCACGGATTCTAGACAAGTTATTTATGGCGCCAGACTGTGAGGTCTGCGCGCAGCGCGTGCCCGGGGATGCTGAAGAGAGCCGAACTGGCGCAGCGCGAAGGCTGGCATAAGCGCCGTGAAGAAGAGTGCAGGGTACCTCACGGTATGCCAAGTGGAGGCACTTGTATTTCGACCTATTGCACCAAAAGGTGTCTGTCATGTCTAGGTGTGAGAGAGCACGAGAAACTTCTATTGTACTTGCCTATCAGCTGAAACAGATGCGAATGAGTTGATAGAACTTGCGTATTTCAAGCGATTTGTTTTTATTCCTTTTTTGACATTCTCAATAGCGTTTAGCAAAAATGAAACCCATCTGTGTGGGGGTGGCCTTATGGACCCGCGTACAACAGGGCAGACGAATCGTTTTGGAAGTAAAAAGGCTCATCACGGCCTTGAACGACCTTCGGCCTTTGTAAGCTTTATGTGGTGTATTTGTATAGCATTATCTGATCGTTCCAGGCGGCACCGTAATGGACTTGCGACGCGCTGTCGCAGGCCTTAAAACTGGCACTTGTGAGCGAGAATCACTCGCGGTGTTTCATTTCTTCTTGTTTTGGCATTCATGTGGGGTAGTTTGTGAATTTCTTATTTGGTGCTGTATTTGTTGTAGGCGAATGAGGTAACGTCCCGCATTTTTAGGCGAGGTATTTTGTTCTACACCATCAAGCTATTGTGGGCGTCGTGATAAGGTTCAGCTATAACTATCTGGCGGGGAGCGGAGCATGGAAGCGACGGACAAGCACTTGCCAGCATGGACGGTATTTGATTCCTTTAGTAGCTGATTTCCCCTTATTAAGACAGGTTCTTGGTGCTGATGAATATATGGTGATTGTAGTGCGCGTCGTTGTCGCCGGGTTATGGGGTTACGTAATTCTAAATGAAGTTTGAGATACCAAGTTTAAGCGTCGGAATAAGGAAGAGCACGGCGCGTGGTTCATTAGTCGAATTGCAGTGATGCCTCAATATTCGACGTTTACAGGCTCATGCGAAGCGGCGGGGCAAAAAGACAGGGTGGGAGGGAAGTTTAGAGGATCGAATGGGGCGTGCGCCAGTTCCGTATGTCATTGACCTTAGACCTGTGGACTACCCATGGCTTTCAGGAGGGTTCCGAGACTGTGACGGCTGGTACGGGCTAAGATATTCAACCATAAAGGCGGTACTGTCACGTCCGGTCGGCCATCAGGCACCTCAGACGCTTGGCCTTCTCCGGTGCCGGCTCCTGCTTCCCTCTGGAGAGAAGAGTCGGATGTGCCGGGGCCTGCGTAATCGGCAGCGATGATTGAGAGTGAACGGTAGCGCGGCGGGGGCGTGCTAAGAAGGGCCACTATCTTGATTACTGATTTTTCGCTTTTCTTGTTGTTAATATGTGTTGAATAAAATGAGCAAATTTTCTCAAAACTTTCCGGACACCCTAATATATTATATCTGCACGGGGTGCAGAGAAAGTTAACGATGGCAGATAGGAGGTTACACGCGAAAGTCGAGAAAGTGACCCTTAAGCTGCTAAGGGTGAAAGGGAAGTATCACTATTACAGGCAGCCGGAAAGGGTGCTGTTTTGTCTCTGCTTGTTTCTCTAGCTGCCCTAGCACAGCGATCAGTATGGATGCGAGTAAATTCCGTCCTACACACGCCGAAAAAGCATGTGGTGCCGCCGCTAGCGGTGCATGCTTCAGGCGATTTTATACCAGGCGGATGTAATATTCGTGGGCAGAAGGTCAAAACAGCACAGAAATTTGGTGGTTCAGGGTATCTTGGTGGGGACGCATGTGGTGCGAGCGCCTGAACGGTGCGTGTTCAGGGGATCGAAATACCCCTTGAAGCTGTGTCTGGTTCCAGACACATCGAAGTTTGAGCTGAACTTCGAAAACCGGGTAGTACAGGGTACATAGTGCCCAAATGAGAAATGGGTTAAGTAATGCGCTTTCTCTTGTATTTTTTCGGGTTGGCTTTCGGGGGTCGAAAGCCCTGCTATCGTGAAATTATCTGGAGTTGAGCACCCTCTAGGCGCATACCTTGTGGTTGCTTGGGTAATACAAAAGGAAAAGAAAAGAAAATGTTGATGTAAAGAGACTGAGTGGGTAAGAAAGTGCCAAGTCCTCTTTAAATTACATGCTCGCCAGACGGAGCTTTTGGAAAACCTTGCTTGTGCCATATGAACACTATTCCTTCTGAGGCTCTTGACAGGCGTTGCCCGCATCACATGAACATTATCCGTTCTGACTACCATTTCTCCGAAAGTCCATCTGTAGGGGGAAGAACGCCGCAAGAACTCCCCGAAGTGCTGCCCTTCCGTTTCGTCTCCAAAACTGTATCGTTGAAGTACTTGGAAAACAGGCTTTTCACTTTTTTCTGACTGTGACGGGGAATGGAATCTAGAATTGTGTGATCACCCCGACCGGCTCTGCATTCTCAAAGAGTATCGTAGTAGCGCATAGCGCAATTGAAAAACAAGCGTGTGAATGCCTATTCTGAAAGTTCGCGATTTTTCAATGAGCTTTATGTTACCATTTCAGCAAAAAGAGCACACATACAGTCCTTATCTCTGAGCCAGAGTAGGCGTGGCATTTGAACATGGCACGGAACCGGTTACTCGTGGAATATTCCAGTCTGGAACAAAAGACAACAATTGCGTCGAGATGAAAATATCTCACCAGAAGTATAGACTCTTTCAGGTTAAGTTAAAGCATGCAGCCACGCCTACCCGATCTCAAGGATTTCGCGTATAGTTATAATCATCTAGACTAAAATCTCCGAGACTTACGATGGCAATGCTCAGTTATTTCGACCAAGCTTGCCGCCAACCTCGTCGGAACCATTTGTGTTACACGATTCCCTAAATTTCTACAAGGCTCACGGCTGGGCGTTTCGACGACCTTTAGCCTGGATAACCCTTTTATATGCATATTTGCAGTGTCGTCTTCTCAAACTCTTTCGCATAAAATTACAGGCATCCTCTATAAGCTGTGCAGGAGCTCTTCAGCGGCCCGAGGTTGCGGAAATCACAGCCTGAAACTCGAGTCGCAATTCCACCTGGGCATTTTGTTTTTAACCTTCTTCGTGGTGTATTCAGCGCTTGGACGCATTGTGCGGGATTTGCCAAGAACAACAGTCGTCACTTCATGAGCATGCATCACTCGGCACTCAAATATAGAGCCTTGTACGGTGTCGAATTGACCAAGCAAGGGCTAGAGAAGGTGGGAAAATGGTGATGATGTGATGGAATGGCGTGTTCAGAAATAACTTGTGTATAGCCTTTTACTACAGATTCCTACATTTTATCTGGTAAAGCATTTTTTATTTCCTCTTGCTAAAAATATAAACTTTAGCTCGTAGAAAATTGTGAGAAACTTGTTTGTGCAGGTGTTATGGACTAGTAGACCGGAAAAAGGCAAGGAAACCGCCACAAATATCCTCAACAATAAACCCCTGGTTGCTGCAACTGATTATGAGCGAGGAGTGAAAACTAGCTGTGTTTTCAAGGCAAAACAGGATAGGAGAGAAGAATAGACAAACAGCTCTAGGTCACGCTTACTCTCGGGTACAGAAATTTCACCAGTGTTGATACTTAACGCCCCTAGCTAACATTTTTCTGTTGCGAAACTGGTACGTTAACAATTGCCACTCCCTGCTGTCGGTCACGCAGGCCCACTTACGAATAAACGCTTCGGACCCATATAAAGATTATTAACAGTCCAGGGCAATGATGTCATATTGGACGTTCTACTGCGTCAGAGGTTATGTTAAGAAATGCAATATTTATTGGTCGGAAGTAATTAAAGAACATAATGCAATTTAACGGTCAGGAGGTGGTGTGGCGCGCTCACTACTCGCGCGGTCCTGGGTTCAAATCCCGGGTCGACTCCCGCCCAGGCCAACCAAGCCTTCTACCCTCCGGGGACGGTAAATTGGTACCAGATTCGTCTGGGAGGATAAATACGGCTCGGCTGGCCTCCGCAATTCATTGCCACATCGCATTCAATAAGCCACTACGATTCTGAATGGAAGTAGAATGCGTGCCGCATCCCACAAAGGGATTGATCAACGGCGAAGACTTTATCCTTTTTTATGCAATTTAACAATAGGGAAATTACTCAAGGTGTGTATTTGACGGAAACGAAACAGTTTTCGAGCAACAACTTGACTTCACGCTCATAAAGGCTCAGTGACGCCTCCCCGTCTTGTCCGTTTCTCGCCTGCTTCGAAATTTTTTTGAACTTCTTCTAAATAATGTTATTCGCCGGCCAAATACTAGTGCCACTACATCATTTGCTTCAACCGCTGCCTGTAAATCGTGAGGTGTTACGGAAAATGACGCACCTTACCATGCTTACCTTGAAACCAAATGGAGGAATGCCTGTCTTTTATGAGAACCTACGTTTCTCCCCTTCCAGTGTCCCTTATTTGACTTCAGACTCGTTCAAAAAAATATTTTCCTGCCCTCGTCTGGCTCAGTCAAATTTCAAATGTGGTCCAGGTCGCGTTCACTTAGCCAACACGTCACACTTTTGAAAAAAAGAACGATGTGCGGCGCATTCAAAAAAAGGAATGAGGCTTCACTGTTCAGTTCAGAGTTGCTAACGGTGTGTGAGAGTGTGATATTACTGCTTTACTGGTGGCCAACAATTTAATTGCAATCGTTCAGTCCTCAACGCCCAAACCGCAATGAAACCGTTGTGCTTTTGCGTTGCTCCCCTTCAATTATATTCTAATGTCAGGATACGAATGTTCAAATCAGAAAGCAATGGGAAGAAGGCGCAACACAACAAAGAGTTTTCCGTCGAATCGGCACCAGACAATAGCCAGAATGAATGATCCATAATATCGCTTGCCGACATAATTTCTGAATATTTCCGTTGCCAGACAACCTATACTCCAATGATCCAGGAAATCGCGGAGGCGTGGGCGAGGACGTGGCGGGTGACTGTGCTTGGTGGTGGATATTGCTGGGTAAGTGTAAGGTTGTTTTTTTCCGCCCAAGTAAAGGATGAAGTTGTCTGAGAGGTAAGTCTAATGCGAAAATAATGGTACATCCTACTCCGATATTCGATATAAGAATGGCACACTCAGGGCCCTTCTTTCTCGCGAATATGCCAGTATGAGTGTTGTTGCTATTCTAAGAGTGTAAAGGTTAAAATAAATGCTGCGCTACAAATCTATTTGAAATGCAAACGAAGCTTCCAGCACTTAGTCACCGGTCCGACTGGGCTCAGAAAGTTCAGGCTTTTCATCGAATGTTTCCCTGACCCAGTTTGATCCCTTCTCACCGCTTCGGCAGAAGTACAAGTACATGCGCCACAAACGTCAAGCCGCATCATTTAAAAACACCGATAGTCCTGTAAAGTTCGCCGAGAAGTATTTCTTGTTCCAGCTAATGTGACACTCGTGCTCAAAGTTCACTTTTTAACGGGCAAGTTTTCACCAAGTCTATTCCCAAGTAAATTTTAATCAAAATGTTGCCTGGATTCCCAAGGCTGAGGCGGCAAACTGTAAGCGGTGACCTATTTTCCTTACTTGGGTTTCAGTTGTTATTAACGGGGACCGTTTTGTGTCGTGAAACAGTTTTCTTTCTGAAAGGTCGAATACATAGTTCCCTTGACTGCCAATATTTCGATCTCATTGGCGTGTGATGGCCACAAGACCAAGGACGGCCATATTGCACGCATCTGCACGCTTATGTATGCAGGTACTATGTAGTCACTTATTCATTTTCCTCTGTATATACGCAAAGACCTGCTCCTGATTCGAAACAGCTCGTCACAATGGAATTGCATAGTTTGTGACTGCTTTGTACCTACCATCTCTACCGGTCTCTCCAACTGGTCAGGCTATTGCTAGACCACGAAACCTATAATAATTGCCTTATGGTTACCACGAGTGACATATTCTAAGAGTATGCAAACTTAATGCTGTTGGAATGTTGTCGCGCTAATGGGGTTTAGTGTGATGGAAAAGCCAATCTATGCTGTCAAACCATCCAAAATGTGGGCGTGTATGCCACGAAGTGCACTCGAGACCGAAAATAGCGCTTTCTGATAGGAAACATCAGGCGCCCGAGAAGGTCAAAGCATGGCTATAAGAATGAAAAAAAACCATGACAGACACTGCTCTCAGTCGTCATGGACCTCGAGCACCGTATTAAGGCTTACCGCTTTGTCGCCTACGCGGCGGTCACCTTTTCGGTGGTTGCAGTCCTTTCGGTCTGCGTCACGCTCCCGATGGTCTACAACTATGTCCATCACGTGAAGAGAACCATGCACAACGAGATCAGCTTCTGCAAATCATCCGCCAAGGACATTTGGAATGAAGTCAACCACCTCAAGAATGTCCCCGCTGGAAACCGAACCGCTCGTCAGGCTGGATACGGTGACGCCGGAGTCACTGGAGGATCCGCCAGCTGCTGGCGGTCACTGCGATTCTTGCTGTCTTCCAGGACCTGCTGGACCAGCTGGAACACCCGGTCAGCCTGGTCGCCCAGGAAAGCCCGGAGCACCTGGACTTCCAGGAAACCCAGGACGCCCACCACAGCAGCCATGTGACCCAGTCACTCCTCCTCCATGCAAACCATGCCCACAAGGACCCCCCGGACCCCCAGGACCTCCTGGACCTGATGGAGATGCTGGACGTGATGGACAACCTGGAGCACCAGGAAATGGTGCACAACCCGGAGCTCCCGGACCAAAGGGACCACCAGGATCTAACGGAAACCCAGGAGCCCCTGGTGCCCCCGGACAGCCTGGCTCACCTGCTGTCTCCACTCCACCTACCCCCGGAGCACCCGGACCAGCCGGAAATCCTGGACCTCAAGGACCACCCGGACCCAATGGACAGCCTGGACAACCCGGATCAGCTGGTGAGTTTAATTACGAGAAAAATTTCAATCGTTGATTCAGACGTTTACAAATTCTGCTTGTTTCAGGCCAACCCGGACCCAAGGGACCCAATGGACCCAATGGACAGCCTGGAGCCGATGGAAACCCAGGATCACCCGGACAAGCTGGACAGCCAGGTGGACCCGGAGAACCAGGAATCTGCCCCAAGTATTGCGCCATCGACGGAGGAGTTTTCTTCGAGGACGGAACTCGCCGTTAAACATCCAACGGTGTATTTCGTTTTCCATCTCACACAGTGTCATAGACATAAAAAGCTTTTACATGTTGTGGTTAAGCACGTCGTACTCATGTAAGAGTGACATTATTCGAAAATCTGTAACCAATAGGAACTATCATGCTTGAGTAGGGATCAACTAGATCATAAAGGAAAAACACAGTCTGACACTCAGGGTGTGTCGCAATATCATGAAATAATAAAAGCAAATAGAGCAGTGTGACGTTGGCATAAATATCGCTGAGAAAGCCGTAACTGTCACTGAGTTGGGCATCGACACAATGTTTGTCACCTCGTAACTTTGTTGAAGCCCTGATTAGAAGTGTAGCCAGAACCCGATGTTCTCTCACATCGTGGAAAACTACCTTCCTTCCTTCTCAAATATGTTAGGCTGTGCTGAAGTGAGGTCGATGCAGGTTTTGTAACTACCGATTTCATGCACTCATTTGGTAACAAAAAATATGTTGGGCTTTTGTAATCTCATATAAATAAGAAAAGTTTATTTCGCCTGATCCATTCCACAGGTGAATGTTACACCTTTTAGGAAAATGAAAAAATTTCACTTTACTAGGGACGGTCCCCAGGTCGAAGTGGCCATTTGTAATGAGACACAGATCGCGGCCCGTGTTTTTGGACTTTGATCTTAAAGGCAGTTGGCACGATAATTAGGCAATTATTCAAAAATGCTAGCAGGGACTATATAGTGAGAAAACGGCGAAAAAACGAGCGGAACGGTCAAAGACCTACAAAGATAACCCTTCGTTCTTAAAGGCAGTTGACACGATAAATTCCCCGAGACGACTAGGGTCAATACTCCTGGCAAGATATTCAAGGATGCAGCCACACCTACCCGATCTCAGGGATTTCGAGTATAAGAAGGTGCAGCTGGTGCAGCTTTAGGTTTTAGTATAGCTTCTGATCGGTCCTTGTGAATGATTCGCTCCCTACCCCTTATCCTACAAAGTCCCAATTCGAGTCTCAATCCTCGCTTGTGTGACTTCTGAGCTGTTTTAGTGAAATCTGCTTCCGCATAAATCATTCTAACCGTGCTCTAAAAGAAATCAGTAATTAGTCAGAAGAATCAGTGGTCAGCTGCGTGACAGTCATAAGAATTGAAACTCCAAAGCACTTTTCCTTCGTACCCCATGAAAGACAGTTTATGGGCTGGTGTTTGGTTCATTGGAGCTCTCGAACAAGGTGTTTGAGCACTTGGAGTTTTCCATCTTTGAAGTTTTCTCAGGATTGCCCTTCTGGCAATATTTGTTCAGCAAGCTCTGAAATCCAAAGCATTTCATCTCAGCATTTGCAGCGCTGCAGTCTCTAGTCCAGGTTAGCTATGCGCTAGGCGTCTCCGAAAGCAAGAAATCTCCACTGACTTTTGAAGCTATCAATGGTAATACGTTCCATGGTATGTTGACTTGGAAAAGCACTGCCTGTTTTGTCTGTATGTCATGTGATATCAGCTTGTGTTACGAAAACCCTCGTAGTGTATATTTCTGTGGAGAAAAAAACCAAGCCGTAAAAAGAGGGGGGTCGTACCGAACCCCCAAAAAGGGGGGGGGTCGTACGGGCTCGACCAAAATCCCCAACCAATGATGTGCCCTGGGCTGAACATTTAAAAAATTTAAGGACAGTGGATACGATCGCCATGTGCAAGCGGTTTTCGCCAACGTCATTGGTGGAAGGGCTGAATGGGGTTTAGCCGGGCCTTCTTGCAGCCCTTCCACCAGACGCTGGCGAAAACCGCCCTCCTCCCAATAATAGTGCTCACTGCCTTCAAAGAAAATCTTAAAATAGTTGAGCACATCGTCTCATAGAGCGAAAACTTCTCTATTAGCAGTGTAAAACTCAATGTTAAAACCATCCATATTCACCGCTGAACTTCGAGTTAAAGGCAGTTGGCACGATGATTTGGTGCTCGGCCTAAAATGCTAGTAGGGCGCTATATAGTGGGGAAATGGCGAAAGAACGGGGTCAAAATCCTGCGAAGAAAAAGCCTCCGTTCTCAGTGACTTGAAAATCGATTTCGGACGAGTTTCCCGTAGGCATCTTACCAATCACCGCTACCGAAGATACGGCTGCATATGTGTACCCATGTATGCATGCAGCATCACGGCCGCTTCATACCAATCCCTTCGCTTCATAATTTGCTTAGCAAATGAATGAATACGAGCGTCAGGAACGGTCGTCCATTTGTGGGCGGGCGGGCGTGGCGGGCGTTCGGGTCGTAATGTTGTAGCTTCATAGGGCCCTTATAAGGGCACCTTCCTTGGGAAAGGCGCTATGCAGGGGTCGCGGGATTCCGTCCTGCTAGGCGTAAATCCTACTTGTCTCGGGGATTTATCGTGCCAACTGCCTTTAAGAAGAATAGCAGATACTTACGGGCCTAAGCCAATACTTTCCACAGCTGCTCAGCTCTTTGAAGAAGGCTGTTAGCTTTTACCACACATTGGCACATTACCTTGTGGGTGTACAATCCACGCTTGCCTGCAGAACATGCAGTAATTACTTCAACTTCGTCAGAGCGAGCTAAAGTGCGGTCACTGCTTCCATAGACTTCAAATCTGAGAGTGTTAGTGTGCGAGGGTGAAAAGCTCTTGCACCTTCTGAAGAGAATGAGCATTGAGTTGAGTAACTTATTGTTTTCTAGAATATGGCTCATCTTTTGATTATCTGCTCGAGATTACTTATCTTTAATTACGGCGATTGCTATGGGAAGAGGTCGTCGAGTTTAGATGGC
>MU952257.1:0-18345 GCA_036418165.1 Cooperia oncophora | reverse complement strand
CAGCCTGTCCGCCAATTTCCGACTTGTGTCCGCGATACTCAAAGGCAACAAGATTGGTAGTGCAGCACGAAAAACCGGACATCCTGATGCACATACATCTCAGTTTGTAAGTTGCAACCCATTGGTACTTCTTTGTGGAGAAATTTTGTTTGCAATGTATTGGGTTGGCGAGAAAGTCTTGCCATACTTTTTTGACCCAAAATACTTCCCCATTACCTGAAGAAGGGTAACCGGTAATGTGAGCATTTATACATCAAGGAACGGTCTTTCAATTAGTTCCACCCGCTTGACTCCTACAATGTTATTCGCTACCAAGCCCCGACCTCTCCAAGCACTTCCTTGAACTCTTTTTTTTTCTGCCACCCGTGCGAAATTGTGAGGACTTATCTAATGGCGGCTTCGCTTTCCCCTGCTAACAGGTGAACCTATATTTAGATTAAAATGAGCTTATTTTTAACTCATCATTGTCCTCAAAATTGACAGAACTGGACTATTTTCACGAAACCCTCACCAGCATGACACCTGCTCATAAAAAGTAAAACAGCATACGGAGATCCCTCGATTACCGGACAACTTTCCACGTCATTAATGCTTCTAATGGCCTATAGTCTTGATGACGAAGTGAAGGAAGTATACATGTGAACTCAGCTTGAAGGAGCTTCGTGTCGCGAAACTACTGGATGAAGAAGCTGTTTCCTCGGTCTACCCATAAACAATCTAGCTTTGAGATCTGAAGCGAATCGCGTTGAGAGGGGGAACTTTGCCCGCAGAGTCTGCTTTCAGCGTGACAATGCAGCCCACCCCATCAAAAAAGGTCGAGCCAAAGCTCACGCAACAGAGCCGATAGCTCTCTCTTCGCATCGATGAAGCACAGACATTGCTCCTTCTGACTGCTAGTTGCCTCCCGTACTTAACCGTTATATGGACGAGAAAACCTCCACGACCCGAGCCCAAGTCAAAATTGAGATGATGTCCAACTTTGCGTCGCGCCGGCCTGCATTGTGAAGCGATGGCATCCATGAGGTGCTCAAAAACTGGCAAGAACCCCGCAATAACATTGCTGTATAATTTTGATCTTGTACGCCTCTCTATAAAAAGAAAGCCTAATTTCAAGTAATATGGACAGCGCTTTCCCGCCATTTCTAGAAACTAGGCAATCATTTTGAAAAAGAATACATGTCCCTATAGCAACTATACGCTTAACTAGAGAAGGCGATCATCTTATGGAGCGTTTCTTCAGCACAAACTGTTGAGCGTTATACGGGAGTACGTGTAGACCAGAGAAATTATATTCATCGTTCCTACGCGCTTCTGGAAGTTTCAGAGGGATAAGCCATAGTTCGATAGTTTGAATCCCGAAAATGACGGAAACCCAATTTTCATTTCCTTCTGTTCGGATGTGTCTGAACAATTTGTCGAATACAAACGTGTTTAAGAAAATTCTAAATCTTCTGTTCGAAACACCAACAAGCTTTCTACCATATTACCGAATAGCCTTGAACTCGCAGAATTTGTTCTCATCTTACTGGCATTCCCAGGAGCACGACGGAAACATGACCCCTACATTTTTTGGTCTACGCACGAACCCCTGATATAAAACAAAGGGTTTCAAGAAAATCCTGATCCCGCTAGAATGCGTCACGCATTCCAGAATATCAGAAGCATTTCTCTTCTAGCCTGTGCAAGAATCTCTGGAGTAGTCAGCGATATGAAGTCCTAATCAGTGCCCTTACCCTCTCGAACAAGAGGAGGCAGGGACAACCGAGTTTTCAGTAGTGTAGACTCATAAGCCACAAGCTCCACCCCTCTAAGAAGGGACTATTCTGTGAACGTCGTTCACTAAGAGGAACTCTGTTTTGCTGACCTGGTGCGGCACAGGAATGCCCAATTCCTGTGCCTTCATGAAATTCAGTGGAAAGAAACCAAGGCCGTGGAACTGGAAAAGGGATTGACTCTCTCACAATGAAGAAGACATCGGGCGAAACTTTAACGGCCGGAGAGGTAGCGGAGCCCGCTCAAGGACCGTTATGAATTGGATCAATGATCAAGTCATGGATGTAGACGTGAAGCAGGAATACTGGTCAATACCGACTGCACACACGGTATGCACCACAGTCTGGTTGCCCCAAGGCCGATAATTACACCTAACTCTTGCCAAGGCAGGTGATCTGAACGAATACTTCGGAAGTGACAGAATACGCTCGTGGTCAGAAAAGTCGAAGAGAAGCAGAAGAATAGGAGTGATCAGCACTATAAAGGTTCTGGACAACAGCCCACATGCAAGCGGTCTGCAGCGCACGTTCTTTGCAAAAGCGGGACTCGGGGGATGACCTGCAACTGAAGAGAGAAGAGAACTGGGTGAGGCTTGCCTGGAGCCCCCTGCGGAGGACTGTGAAGGACGTCAAGGTACTGCCAAACGAAGAGCTGCGTTGGCGTGGCACAGAACACTACTGGCAGGCACTCCCTTAGAGTTTTTACAGTAAAAAGTGAGCGGACGCGACGATCTGCTCAAGGGATCTGCTCAACCTGAAGCCAAAATATTACTTTTTTATCTGTTTCCCTCTTCGTCTCATTTGAATAATACCTTCCACGTATTTGAATGAGATGGCCTAATAGAATAGGGCGAGCCATCAGGCAGCAGCCCCCGTTTTAACGACTTTTCAGCGTATGATTGACATGATTTTGTCCAGAAAGTCGTTGTCTCGATTGCCTTGGTTATAACAGCTGTTTTACAGGGAGTAAATGGAACAATTTTTCGAGTTACGTCTCCTCTGGAACGACCTAGATTTTAGTATTCTGTGACTATTTACGGGATCCTGATTATTTTTATCTTGAACTGTACAATCTCCTAATAGAATTTGTTGAACTCTCAGCTGACGTTTTGGCTTACTCGAGCTGAAACAGGCGGGAAACATCTCATCTGAAAAAGGGTCCGCTCAAGATGCTATGCAGCCCCAAAGACAGTCACCCCACCCTGATAAAGCCCTACAAGCTAACGGTCAATGGAAGAGTGTCTGTGGCCTACCTAGATATTTGTCGCCTAAAAGTAAGGTCAACACATTTAGTTTGGGGGACGACGCTGTAAATGATCGAGCACTGCAACAACACTTTATGACTCTTTTCCAGGGTAAATCTATTTTTGGAAACAGTCAGCACTCCTTTTTTTACGAATAATGATGAGCGGATCACGACAGTTCTCTGGAGGGCCACAAACAGCACCTACTGAACTCATTCGGATCCGAGTATAGAACGGCGTTCTGCTCTGTGGGATGACGAGCTCTTGGCAAACAATATAGTCATATCATGTTGTGAACCTATCTGTTTTCTTGCCAACTCTTCTTTTTAAATATGCCTGCAAAGGCATTTCACTGCATTGCTTCAGGGAGCCACAAATGGTGGCACCTATAAAAGATCTGGAAAAGGATCCCATCTTCAAGCATTTCCAGTCAAATGTCGATTTCTACAGGTATCACTTCATATTACTCGTTATAAGATCGTGGTCACCTCTCAATGTCTCCTCTACCTTTCGAAAAATGAAAATTAAAAAAACGAGATTTGCAGCAAGTACTCCAAACATATCGTGATTGACATGCCATACTATGAGTATAATTCTACCAACACCGGAGCAGTGTTGGCTAAGCGAATGAGGCAAGGCCTTGCTCCGGGTCATGATCTCGTCGTTACATGGGAGGTGAGTCTCGATTATGAAAAAGTCCGTGGACATTCCAGGGGTGCTCCTCATGGGTGATCCTTCCGAAAATCTTCGTCAAGGACTCATACTATTCAACACTGCTCGAAAGTATTGGGTTGGCACATAAGTAATGGCGTTTTTCTTCAATTGAAAATTGTGTTCCATGAAATGTTTTGCAAGCAATCTTGATATCATCTGATAGGAAACTTCTCGTAGTATAAGAATATCAAAACAGCTTCGGTTGAGGGAATGATTTTTGTGAATTTTTTAGTCGTTGAAGTTGAAAGTGAAGTCGGCGAAAATCAGCACCTTCGACAACTGCCTCTATTTACGTCTACTCGAAGTGCTAAAATCGCTTAAGCTGCTCCATACATTTGAAAAAGGTTAAGCTATAAGTCTCAGCAAAATAGGACGCTTTGGAACGAATTTCAAGAATTTCAAAGTTGCCAACCTTCACCTCGCCGATATTGGGCAGGCTCACGTCTGTTCCACCTGAAATTTTATGCTAATAGTTGAATGTTTCGCTGATATGTTTTGCATGTTCTGATAGCAAATTTCGTGCATATTGTTTTGCATGTTCTGATAGCAAATTTCGTGCTCTATAACACTGCAATGGAAATCTGTTCTCCAGAGCTGTTTACTTTCTGTTAATTTCAGGTTATCATTACGGAACGTGAGGTCGATGAGAATTAGCGTTCCCGATTTCCACGAATTTTATGCTAATAGTTGAATGTTTCGCTAATGTGTTTTGTATGCTCTGATAGCAAATTTCGTGCTCTATAACACTGCGGTGCAGTTATTTTGGAAATCCGTTTGATTTCCTTTTTTTCAGGTTGGTAATATGGAATGTCAGGTCGATAAGCATCAACACTTAAGACATCTCCTCCTTTTCGCATTCAACAGAGGTATACAAGCTGCTGATGCTGCTTCCAGTTCTCTCATGCAGTTCTCATGCAGTTCTCTCATGCAGTTCTCTCGTTGTACTGCGCGGATTCTCATGGACAAGATGGTTGAGGCGGTCCTCATCGAAGTGGTCAGGGCGTCCGGCGCGATGTTCGTCGCAAGGTCGAAGTTGCCATCCTTAAAGCGTTTGAACCAATTTTGGGCTGTTCTGAGAGGGAGGACGTCTTCTCCGTACACTTCGCAAATTTCCCGAGCACCATCAGCAGCTTTAATACCTCTATTGAATGCGAAAAGGAGGAGATGTCTGAAGTGCTGATGCTTATCGACCTGACATTCCATATTATCCACCTGAAAAACAAGTCATCAAACGGATTTTCAAAATAACTGCAACGCAGTGTTATAGAGCACGAAATTGGCTATCAGAGCATACAAAACACATTAGCGAAACATTCAACTATTAGCATAAAATTCGTGGAAATCGGAACGCTATTTCCCACCGACCTCACGTTCCGTAATGATAACCTGAAATTAACAGAAAGTAAACAGCTCTGGAGAACAGATTTCCATTGCAGTGTTATAGAGCACGAAATTGCTATCAGAACATGCAAAACATATCAGCGAAACATTCAATATATTAGGTTGTTCGAAAAGTCCTGCGACACTTTGATTGAATTGTTCTAGAAAAAGACCAAAAATCATTTTGGATGTTTTTATCCCTGATTAGTGGAGACTCCTCTGGGGTTTCTGCACATGGGTATATCATGACTTTGAGGAAGTTTTCAAAGCTTAAAAGTCCCCCAGAGATCGAGGTACTTTTCGACCTGTCCCATATTATGAGTTCCTCCGTAGTCGAGGAAGCTGACACCTACGTTGTCTTGAGGAAGGATATCGCTTGCCATGGCAGAGGGTAGCTTTTGCATCAGCGCTTCTAGGCTGGACTTATTTAACTCGTAGTTAGGCAATGTATAGGTCGCCCATCAGCACAGAATGACGGCCCTTTACTCAAGCTTCTTGAGGCGCAGCCGAACGTAACCACCGGTAAGTTGGCGACCTCTCTAGGCTCCACCTGACTGACAACTGCCATGCTTCTCCGCAATCTCGGTTATCGGAAAAATTTTTGAGGAGGATGCCTCATGAGTTGGACCCGTCTGACAAGTCATACCGAATGACCGTGACTGAGTTTTTTTTCCTTGTACACAGCGAAAGGAACTTTTGTGAGATCTTGTGGTTGGTAGCGAGTGGTGGAGTCCTTGCGTACATCATGCACATGTCCCTTGCAGGATCTCTCAAACAGCTTAGCCAAAAGAAGATGTGCATGGGATAAAGATTTCAGTGTGTTATTGGTGGGACTTCAAAGCGGTATCACTGGATACCAGCACCGTTGTAAGGACCACAGTCCACCTTAATCGACTTCAAAATATGGATGACGTCACGCTTGAATTCATTCAGAAATACTCAATTTTTCTCTACTACTCGGTAATGCGAGGACCGCTGTGGGGATCAGGCTACGCCAAAAGATCATGCATTTCGATCAGAGAATGCGACCGTACTCAGGTTATTTAACAAAGTTAGCAGCCTCTAATTACCACCTCCTTTGGTCACTATCGCATCCTTCAAAAGCAAAAGTTCCGAAAATCAACCTCAACTCGAGAATGAGGTCCACCTCTTCTTTTTACCACAGTTGCCGTAGTTCTATGAGAATGGAAATTCCCTTGCTGAGACTTCTAGCTCAACCTTTTTCAAATGTATGGAGCAGCTTAAGCGATTTTAGCACTTCGAGTAGACGTAAATAGAGGCAGTTGTCGAAGGTGCTAATTTTCGCCGACTTCACTTTCAACTTCAACGACTAAAAATTCACAAAAATCATTCCCTCAACCGAAGCTGTTTTGATATTCTTATACTACGAAAAGTTTTATCAGATGATATCAAGATTGCTTGCAAAACATTTCACTTTTGGAACAAAATTTTCAATTGAAAAAAACGCCATTACTTATGTGCCAACCCAATATTTCATGGCCAGCTCTCATGATAAACAGAATGGATCATACAATTCGTTGGACAGTTGAGCAGTTCAGAAACCTATCGCAACAGTGCTGAGTTGTGGGCAAAAGTCGTGCCCCAGGCGGGAGTCGAACCCGCACCTCACGCTTTCCGGGCGAGTGCGCTATCCGTTACGCCACCAGGGCCGCTTTTACCCTCTCAGCTCAACGGCTCGCCCGGAAAGCGTGAGGCGCGGGTTCGACTCCCGCCTGGGGCACGACTTTTGCCCATAACTCAGCATTCTTGTGATAACTTTCGAACGCGACTGCGGCGTAAAACAGCAGTTATCATAACAAAACAACTTCAGTTCAGAAACCGGTAGCTTTAAGACAAGTTAGAGACCCAACCTTGAGCGGCACAACCCCAGCACTATTTCGCGAGACACGTGTGAGACCCCCATACAAACATACATTCAGATACACACAGACATACTTGGCAGCTTCGCAAAAGGATGCGGAGTTCATAGCTACTACCACGACGCTATTGCTGCCCATGTTGGATGGACAAGGGCTTTCGCCGGTCATATATCTTCTGCAATAGGAGGATAGAAGAACCGCTGAATCCATCAAGACGAGAATGAGCGCCAAGTAAAATTGCGAATCAGACCATCTGAATGCGAATCAGAATTGGAGAACTGGCGATTCGAAATTGTGGAAGAGTACGGGTCAAAGGAATGGAGTGTCCAGTTGCTAGCGACTTAGGAGAATCGGAAAGTAAGCAATGACGCTCCGAAGGCAAACCTCGCCATTGCCAGTTCTGGGTAGCTAAGGGGAAAAACGAAGTGTGAGGGAGTGAATCAGAAGCTTGGCTGTGAAAAAAGCGAGAGAAGACGCCGAAATTGCAGAATGAGGTTCCCTGACTGAACTCTGGATCTGCTGTTTGGAAGAGCACGGGTGAAATGAGTGCATGAATGTCCAGAAAACCGGCACCTCGGCACAAAAACATTTTCCCACCTTCAAGCAGTAGATACCATACAACAATGAGAAAGAGCGGGAAAATAAAAAAAAAACTGGAAAGAGTTCGTAACATAGAGCAGCTTTGGAAATTTCTCGCGGAACAATACCAGACCAAAGAGTACTATAAGACGAGGAAACCAGAATTCCCATTCGTTCTGTATGGGTCGGTCCCATACAGAACGAATGGGAATTTCGTTGTCACTAGTCGTGGAGCCGGAAACGAGACAACTTCAGATACTGCAAACCAGACTACTTGCACAGAAAAAGAAATCTGGGATTTACACATTTTAGCGCGGGAGTGGCTCTGAAAGAACGTGCGTTCTCCTATCCTCCCATCGCGAAGTCTAAAAACATCCTTACCTTTACAGTACACTTGTCGCTCCGATAGGCGTTTTACAGTTGAAAGTTCTGCAGATGTCGTTGCTTATCGCCGTTGTTTTTATTTGACTCATACCCTTTTCAGCAGTACATGAACCAAACCCGATACCACAGAAAACGCATCTCTTCCATCTTATGCAAAAAATGCATTATACACGACGTTGCTAAGGTGAGATGTTGGAATCTTTTTACAAATACGGCCCAACACAACTCCAGGGAAACGAACTATAGAGTACTCTGGGTCGAACACCCTCGGATAACGCCCTGAATATGCCCTGTGTTTCCAGACCCTCGACCAAATGAGGAGCCCTTAAGGGAGAAAAGTTTTGATCAATGTTCACTTAATCACTTACTTAATCATGAGGAAGCTCGGCAGTGCCCATCTTGTCACCCTGGAAAGAATACGCTGATGATGCTCCTCGCCGCAGTAGTAGGAATTAGTGAATAGAATCCTGCAAAAAAATCTGGAATCCAATCGAATTTGAAGCATTTCCATGTTGTTTTTTTCTGGGAAGCCTCCTAATGACAACAACAATGGAAACATGTGTTTCTAACGCTGGCATCATGTTCCAGGATCTTTTTCAAGATGGTGTTTTCTACACCTATGACCCGAAAGACAATGTTGGCAAGAGTTGGCGATGGGACCCACCTGACACCAGTCGGATTAGAACTGTTGCGCTCTTCATACAAGAAAATCTTGGATGAACTCCTATCGGTCCTTCCAGACTAGAAGTACATAGTTGGATCGATGGAGTGCCGAACTTCTGAAATAATCCTTGAATTTCGAAATTCTTAATTGTTGATTAGTTCGAAATTTTGCGCATATTTGCTGGTATTGTTTTTAGAAAGCAATAAAGCATCATTAATTGAAGCCAACCAGTCTCTGAGCTAATGCTGCGTGTATGGCACGAAACTGGTAGCATCCGCTCCAGTGGCAGTGACACTTTGAATCCAACAAAAGATCTAGAGGGTATAACGTCAACACTACTGGTGGGTAACAGAAGTGATCAACTGATAACGTCTGGTAAGAGAGATCACAGCAACAGTGGGATGTTAGTTCCATGATATGATATAGGGTACGGGGCAGGAATAGTATTGGTGGGTGACAAGAGCTTTTGGAAGCCGGTAAGCTTTGATAGGGAGCGTTGGAAGGGTAGAGTACACGTATTCACAGCGCGGTTCACAGCAACAGTGGACGCTACTCCGACATGATACAGGGTACTGGACTGTAACATTGTTGGTAGGTGACAAGAGCTGTCATCAGCCCATAAGGTTCGATAAGGAACGTTGGAAGGGTAGAGTCCCCGTATTCACATCGCGTTTACATCAACTGTGGATGCTACTTCTAAGCTATGATGCAAGGTATGAGACAGGAACATCACTGGTGCTAACGAAAACCGTTTCAGCCGATAAGATTCGATAAGGGTGTAGATCCCCGTATTCACAGCGCGGGCCACAGCATTAGTGTGTTGGCACTTACAACTGACCTCCACAAAAATCCTACAAGTATGTCTCGTGCGGATGCGTTTTGCATCCGCCTGTCTGCCGAAATTCATAGCGCCCGCTCCTGTAGCAGTGGGGCATAGGTTCCAAAATAGTGTAGGGGTGTGATGGAAACCACACTGTTATGAGGCCCGCGGTGGCCGCAATCGCTCCCGTCAAGTGTTTTGGAAGCCGGAAGTGTTTGTCCTTAAGTGACGATAAAGTAAAGTCAGTTAACTATCGACTCTTGGCACAGACGTTTGGCGTTTTCTTTCCACTAAGGCTGTACGTCCTGTTCTATGCAGTGCAGGGCCTGTTGTTGTGTCGTCAATCAACTGTGCTGCTGCCAAGTGAATGTTTACTGATCCTCATGGTGTTCTTCCAGTAAATGTCATTACATCTACTCACGGTACGCCTACCTGTGATTTCTAGCGGCCGCGCTTTGCTATCAGCCGCGTTTCGTTTTTCGTCAGGGGTTATCCTGGCTACAATCTTGGGGTGAAAAAATGAAAAGGGATCTTCTTCTTTATGCTCCGACAAATTACCCTGGAATCATCCTTCATGATAGTACCATTTTGGCTGGCGCCCACTACTGCGAGCCTGATGAGATGAAGCAGTGCGAAGCGATATACTTCAGTGAACCACAATTGATGCCAATTCCTACTTGATTTGAAATCATGAAAATTGAAAGAAAAGAATGACGGAAAGAGTGGGGACCATCACGAACTACAACAGAACGAATGTCGGCCGGCGCACCTTGTTACATGCGAAAGGCAGCGTTCATACTTCGCGACAGCTGCGTCGACCGCGGCGATCGTGGCGATTGTATTGGGTCGACCCATGAGTAATGGCGTTTTTTTCCCACTCGAAATATCGCGCTGAAGAAGAAAAGTTTTGCCATTGAGTTCTATACCGTTTTGCAGAGAATTCCTTGCCTCTACACGATAGTCTTCTTAGTTTTCGAGTTTTTCTTTCCACTAATATTTGGGTGACTGAACTGTATTGTCAGGTCTACGAAATTGAGCATTTTCGACAACCTCTCTTTACACCTCTAATTAAAAAGCCAAAACCGCATGAGCCCTCCTGCTAATTATTAGGTTGTCCCAAAAGCTCGTGACCATTTTTTGAATTCTGTATCAGACATTTCCGCAACCATTTCGAGATCCAGTTATGTGGTCATTGGGAAGTGTGTTAAGTAAGCATCCCATAGTTGCTTTACCGTCCCTTGCAGGCGCTGCCCTCTTATCCAAAACGGTAATTGGAATTCATCATTTTTGACACACTTCGCTATATGAATCTCCACCAAGCCACAACGTGGTTGGAGCCACAAGCGGCATTTCTCTGAGTTAGGTCCTGATGGTACCTTCCACAGTACGGCGTTGAAATGGCCCGATCGCTTCCGCTTAAGTGACTTCTACCTGGAGAAAAACTTCGTCCAGGAGGCCACCTGCCTTGGACTTGGGCCTACTGCGCTGCTTGATAAACCAATCCGCACAAATTAACTCGCTATTCAGTCCTCACATTTGACTGCTCCAAAAGCACAAATGACAGAGGCCTCACTTCCTCGAAAAAGTATTGAAGTTCGGTCAAAGTTTTTCTCGTGAGTTGACCGATACTCCAAGGGGAGCACATGTGGGTACTGTCTACAACTTCTCTCCCGCTTCCGCTGTACGGGCTGGTTGAACAGCACTGTAACTGGATATGGAGTGGGCATCTCCAGGTGAATCAATCCCGGAAGCGCCAGAGGTATACCCTCCAGAAAGGGAAGAGCCGGTCGCGCAACCCTATCAATCTAGTAGGGCTGTGACACTGTGTACGTGGTGGGTTTTTTTTTCTCCTTCCCAAAAGTGCTTCTCATTGAGTGAACTTACCTCGAAAAGAAGCTCGAAAATGTCACGAACTTTCGAGACAACCTAATATATGGCTGCAAGGCTGTCTCTTAGAAATGCTAATATACTTTGAGTGATTCGAAGATTTCAGTTTCGACCTCACAGACAAGCATCGAACCTAATGCCCTATTCTGTCCAACTGAGAGCTTACGGAATTACCTTATTAACTGAGAATCATGCCAAAGGATCATTAGATAACATTGAGTGCTTCCTCCCCATTATCAATCTCTACCCTCACTTGATGTCAGACCCTCGAAAGTTAGGGGGTGCGTTCTGCAGGCGGTCGCTCGCTAAAAGGGCGGTCTCTAGTTAAGAGGAAGTGGAATATGAAGAAGGAAGTTCTCACCAATTTTGCGAGGTCGGGATAAGGGGCAGCTTTTTAAAGACAGCCCCCGCGATCAAAGTGGCTCGTGGTCGCCTTTGCTGTGCAAGTAGTCTAGCCTCCAAGCTAGAAGACTGTTCACCTTTCGCGACTCTATTGTGAGCGTGGAGGCTGCTATAGCCGCTCAAAGTGCTAGTTCTAACTCCTCCTCAGTCGGACCGCCTTTACTTGCTAGATGTCCTCCGACGGAGGCCACTCACTTGTTCTTAGTTGGGCGGCGGGCATTGCTAATGCCCCTGGATAATTCTGCTCTCCTTCATTACAGTTTACTCATTGGAGGTATATACATTCAATTCAACCCATTTCGCGAGGTGAAACGCGTAAAAATCACGAGTGACGCAATTTTCGTGGTGCAAAAGCTCGACGCACTTCAGTGCACTAAAATGTGCGCTACCGTAACCCAAAATTCGGACACCGAGTTTTTAAAATTTCTTTTTCCTTCCAAGAGTTTTTCCTCTGCGTTTTTGTTGTTTTTTTTTATTCTTTTTTTGCACTGGATGATATCAACTACTGCGAGATGTGATAGAGAGATTTGTGAGCTAGGGGCTGCACAGAGACCGCAGGGAGGTGTGACTGTGAGGGAGCGATTTTGTTTATGTTGTTCTGGAGAACGCTTCTTGCCTGTTTTCTTCTTTGGGAGATTACTTATCAGCTGCTGTTTCATAATTGGAAAGCAGCTATCCATGAGACTTTTATCGCGGGAGCTGTCTTTAAAGGCAGTTGGCACGATAAATCGCTATACAGGTGTAGGATTTGTACAACTGGCTTAACAGAATTCCGTGACCTCGGACAGGCGCTGCGTGAAGCCTTTTCCAAGGAGGGTACCTCTATAACGCCCTATTGAGCAACAACTTTACGTCCCAAACGCCTTCCTTGCCCGCCCGCCCACAAACGGACGACCGTTTCTGACGCTCGTATTCATTCATTTGCTGAGCAAATTATGAAGCAAAGGGATTGGTATGAAGCGGCGGTGATGCTGCATGCATATATGGGTACACATATGCAGCCGTACCTTCGGTAGCGGTGATTGGCAAGATGCGTACGGGAAACTCGTCCGAAATCGATTTACAAGTCACTGAGAACGGAGGCTTTTTCTTCGCCGGATTTTGACCGTTTCACTCCGTTCTTTCGCCATTTCCCCACTATACAGCGCCCTCTATTTCTTTTGTTTTCATTGTTTCATTTTAAATGAATGTCCTAAAGGTTTGCTATTGGTTAAACTGTCTCTTGTAAACTATAAATGTTCCAAAACATTTATAGTTTACAAGTGGAGTTCGAAGAATCAAAAAAAGAAATGGTATGAAATTCACCTAGGAATCGAAACACTATTCTTCTATGCAACATCAAGAAGAAGGAAACTTCATAAATTCATGTATAAGCTCGAAGAATGAAAAAAAGAAACACTACGACACCAACACTAAATGAAGCTCCCACGCTTTTTGCTCATTTCTTTCCTGAATCCTTCTTCTTTTTCTTTGCCCGCTGTCCCGCTTAGTGGCAGAGTCCGCTTTTCTTAGGTGATGACGCCATTTTTCCCGATTCAAATGCTTGGTCAGGGTGGATTCCAGCTGCTTTCAAGTCTGTATGCAACGTATCGAGCCAGCGCTGCTTGGGACGTCCCTTGGGCCGCTTTCTGGGCATCATCAAGCCTAAGAGCTAGTAAAGGTCAAATAAGAGTTCTCAAGCTTAAAGCTAGTCATAGAGACAGTGTCAGCCCGTGCTTGAATTACGTGGCCATACCATCGAAAGCGCGTCCCCGCATTTGGTCAGCTGTAGGAGCTATGCCGAACTTCATGCGTACTATGTCGTTCCAAATGCGGTACAAACGAGACGCCGCTGTTCAACGCAACATTCTCATCTCCATCACATTGAAATGGGCTCAAACTTCTTTGGTCGTAGGCCAGCATTCCGCACCGTATAGGGCGACTGGTCGAACGACACTTCTGTGAATCTTGGACTTAAGGCGCTGTGGCATCTTCTTGTCGAAGTATCCCAACATGGATCGCTATTTCGACCTTACTGCGCTCACACGTGCGTGCACTTCTGAGCTAAGACCTCCATCGGACGTAGTTGCTGATCCGAGATATCTGAACGTTTTTGTACGCGTGAGCTCACTGCCATCGATTTTGATGGAACCCGTTTCGCATGGATCGGTTGATAAGTATTTGGTCTTTTTACGGTCAACCTGAGCCCAAACTTCGCCAAGCGGTCAGCCCAAGCTTGCACCTGTTGCTCTAGCGTACTCTTATCCTCGCATGCAAGCATCACGTCATCAGCATAAAGAAGTCCACACACCTTTTTTCTGGAGGTCTCGCGCGATGGCATTCATCACGACGACAAAAAGGAGTGGAGAGAGCCTTTGGTGTACCCCGACGGTTATGGGGAAACTCCGCCGAAGTGCCTGCAGGTGTCCGGACTTGGCTCTGGGTCTTGATAAAGGGGGCGCACACACTCCAATAGCTCTTCGGAGAGCCGTGTTGTCGCAAAGCGTACCATATGACGTCACGATGAACGCGATCAAATGCCTTCTCCAGGTCTAGAAAGGCTACATGCACAGGCTTTCGCTTCTCACGGTGTTTCTCCAGCAGAAGACGAGCGGCGTGTATGGCGTCGATGGTGCTACAGTAGGTCACGAAGCCACACTGGTTGGCAGAAAGTTGGACGATTTCACGAAACGGAAAACGGCTATCAACAGTTCGCATTTTCATGCTATGCGAGCGTAGGCGCATTGGACGGTAGTTCGAGCAGTCTGCTGTCTGCCCTTCTTCTTCCAGATCGGAATTGTCGCGCTATGCTGCCAGTCAACCAGCACCTTCTTCTCTGCGAGGATCTGATTGACGAGCTTCCTCAACCATTCTGCAAAGAACCAGTGCTGTGACTTCCACAAGTCAGCTGCTAAGTCGCCCGGACCTGTAGCTTCATGTACCTTCATCTTCTTCAAATGCTTCCGTTTCTTCGACATCAATTTCCGAACGGGACCATATGTAGGCGCAGCAGAGGGATAGCTGGATGAGTGAGTTCCATCGGCGAGATACTCTACATCCTTGTGACGTTGGCGAGATTTTGCAAGTTGGTAACGGCCGTCGCGCGTGCCCAGTTTTTTGTGACGTCGTCAGGGTGAGCGTCTTCCACTACAGGCGCGGCCTTCTTTGTAGCACTCCCAGTTGTCAGTCGACTCGTTTCCTGAGGTACACGTGATAAAAGCCTCTTCTTCTCGCATACTTCCGCTTGACCTCGCGGACTCGTTCAGATCCAGGCCAGCTTATCAAATTTTACGAGCCGTCAGGCTTCGTTTGTGCTAAGTTCGGACGAGGTGGCGTAGATTGTCCGAACTGACGGCTTTCCATTCGCTCCAGGTTTCCTACGAAAGTCGTGACGCCGTTTACTTCCGCTTCTTCAGTCGCCAACTTGATTCCCTCGAGAGCCGCATCATCGATCTATTTGATGTGGGACTGTTAAGATTTCAGTGTGTAAAGACGCAGCGGCGGTGTTGCATGAGCTATTCGTACGGTCATTAACTAGCGTCTTGTTTGGGCGATCCTTGATTCGTCGTGCTGATAGGCACACCCTGTTTTTATTTGTGTTGTTTTGTATCTGGCCGCTGTAAGAAGGTGGGTGGGAGCCGCGAAACTTCTGCTGCTCACAATGAGTATTGACGAGAGTCAGACGCGTGTCCGCATCCTACCGACTTGTCAACCTGTGATAAATAAGTGGAATCATCTATGAGTAACAGGAGACGTTCCGGACAGTGGTTGGATGCCGACGAACCACCGAGGCAATTTCCAAAGCCGAATCCTCACGAAAAAAAGATTATGGTCACAGTGTGGTGGTCATCGGCTGGTGTGATCCACTATAACTTTTTGTCACGATGTCACATTGGCAAAATTGTGCTGGTTCAAACGGTGCTTATTTCGATTAAAGGCAGCGCCCGCGTTCAAATTTAATGAGTATGCGGCTCAGGTAGTAACAGCGAGGTAGCAAGAAGCCTATTAGTGAAGAAAAATCAAAGAGAAAACACGCAAAATGCCCTAGAAGGAGTTTCATACCGAACAACGGTTGTACGTGCTCTAAGGCGAAGGGAAAAGAGTGATTGCACGAAGTTCCACTTGTTCATATCAGCTGTTTTCCCTTATCACCTCACTCTCACCACTCCACGTGGAGAGAAGCAGCAATGGAACAACCGCACCATCAGGCAACCATTAGAAATGAAGTTGGGTGGCGTGGTCGGCAGGTGGGCGGAGCCGTCGGCTCTTTGCGGGCGGACGCCGCTGTTCCGTCGCATTTTTGGGTTGCGGAACATGCACGTCCACCATCCTCATAGGGGGAGCTACTAGATCCAGAGAGGGCGTGAGAACAAAATGAACGCGGGGCGCTGCCTTTTGAATCCGATGAGTATTAAGGATGTATGATCGTTTAGAGTGAAATCCTCAAAACGCTGAGAACTTTCCGGACAACCTAGTAGTAACTGCCCATTACTGCTGTGATGGACGCTATGATACAGGCGATTTTGAGTTGCCGTTCCGTTTACCTGATCTTATCAGTGCTTAACATTTTTGCCACCATTATTCCTACACCATCCCTACATCATATCCTGGAAACAACATTGCTCGCACATTGCTGGGGCCGATTAACCGTGACCCTCCCATTCTTCCTTGTCAGCTCTTATGAGCAGCTAGCTACCACTTTCTGTCACCCATCACAAATGTTCCAGTTCCACCCACTGTATCACTTATCAGTTTGAACTCTCTATAACTAAATCAAAGAAAGTTATGTTATTTCTGGTCACACACACACACACACACACACACACACACACACACACACACACACACACACACACACACACACACACACACACACACACACACACACACACACACACACACACACACACACACACACACAACACACACCAACCGGTAAGCTTAACGGTATCATACAACCAGGAATGTTGCTAGCTGGCTTCTTGGCCCCGTCCCCCCCCCCCCCTTTTTTTTTTCTTTTTCACAGACACAAGTCATTGAATACTTGTTTCAAATACTCGGGTCTGTTTCTCACGATCTCTATTCGTGTTAAGACCGAAGCGGCAACCACATTGACCTGCGCGAGAAGAAGTTTGCGCCACACAGGCTGTCTGCGCACTTATTTGCCATCCACCCAGCATATTTCTTCAGGCCTGTGGCTAGCAAAGCAAAGTCGTTTACCTCTGCGGTATCAACTGCGTGGCTCGTTTTGTGGCTGCTTTTATGATTCCTTTATTCAAAGTCCTGGTGGCACGACTAAAACTGACATCCTACACTAAACATGGCACCGGCAATTGTCGGGTCCGAATCGCGGCTCGCACCTGCGCGGCCGTTTCCATCATTAGTTTGTCCTTCCTAAATCGATCTTTACCCGATCGCGCCACTGGTAGAGCAACGAGGCCACCCATTTGGACCGCGTTGCACAGCCGCCCTCCGACAGTCCGCAATGATGAGGACTGTAGGTTTTCCCATGCAGCCGCTAGAAGAGGCGAATGGTTGGGCTCGTTCGAGTCGCACGTTTGTTTTGCTTGGTTTTGTTTTCTTGCTCTCGTTCATTTTTTGACTGATTTTCGTTCCTGATCAAGTTCAAGTTTTTGGGTTTTTTTACTGAGCCGACCATTGCCTTCGTTTTTGGACGAGCTTACAACGTAGTGAATAAAGAAAAATGAATAAATATTTTCCAACTAATTACATTGTCTCGCATAAGTTTCCAGAAACCTCAAAAATGGTATATAACCGTGTTAACAACTTGCAAATACCAATAAGAACTGACATTAATCAAGCTGACGACGGCACAATAATAATCCCAGAAAAATTCCTATTCCACACGCTAAATAAGAGAAGTTCGAAATAAGTGAATTATTGCTTGTCGGCTTGGAAGGGAGCCCAACAACGGCGCAGTTTAGAGAAGCAACTCTATCTCGAAGAGAAGCCGATGCCGAACGTTCTAGACGAGGCGCAGCAGACGAAAGCAGCTTGCTTTTTGTTCTCACCATCCTGAATAGATATTAGATATGCAGCAAGCCTCCATGGAAATTATGGAATATGAGCATGGTGGAACCTACAGCGAAACTTCTAGCAGATACTTCATCTTTGCTGCACAGCTCTCGAATTCTATCTCTGAAGTCACAGTATTTAGTGGATCCGTTGTGAAGCCTTTAAGATCTACTAAACCGACGGGAGAGAAGAACGCGAAATAACCAACTCATGCTTGAGCAGTTCACGTTGTATAACAATAAGGTGCAGATTAATGTTGCACAGCAGGTCGTAGGTTTGCAGAAGAGAACCGCCCACAATCCTGGAAAACGACCGCTTTTCTCTGCTGATATAGTGTTTAATCATTTTAACCTTAACTGGCTACTTTTCAGATAAATGGCCTCATAAAGCTTGATAAGGGCAGAGAGTGACAAATGTGTTTTAAGGCTGTTTCCTCCTTTGTCGGCGTGTCCAGTGCAGTGACCACAATCGTCCTGATAGACTAGGAAAGTATGGACATCGATTTGGCGTCATCCAGCGTCCATCAGCGAGCAGCAGCGTCCAGGAACACTCTATTGGGCCATAGGAGGGTAACAGAGAGCTTTCAACCCACTATCACCCATAC